>JADDOH010011910.1:0-48967 GCA_016648135.1 Agrypnia vestita
ATATATATATAAAAAGAAACCCGTGTTTCCCTATCCGCCAAGTTTTCTTCACAACCAGATACTACCACCCCCTGGTGGTTATGGTAGTGGATAGCCCTTGGTGTCCCATTAAAAATGTGCGAGTTTGGTGGGGGTGGCTGTGCGTGGGTGGGAGTGGGTGACTTTGTGCTTTCTGCGAGAAAATGTGCTTTCTAGCACATTGTTTTGTTATGGGAAGGCCGCAAATGCTTCAGATTGTTTCAATATAGGCGCGCCGACTGTGTCGGTGAGTCTAGAAGGTTCCGGAAAAACCCGCTCTTGAAAGTTCTGGAAGGAGAAGGTTCTAGAAAAGTCCCGAAAGTTCTATAAGGTTCTAAACTAAGTGACGGAATGTGTCGGTGTGTCTAGAAGGTTCCTGTACATTCAATATATTTCTTTGAAAGTTCTGGAGGGAGAATGCTCTAGAAGGTTCGCGAAAGTTCTATGACAATCCAAACAGTGTACTAAAAATCTACGCGTGCGAAGCCGCGCGGGCACAGCTAGTTATTTATAAAAATGTCAAGGTGGAGTGACCTCCTAAAGGCTTCACAACCACTTTCATACAGCTCATGCACAACGAAGAGTGTGAAAGTGGTGTGCCAGAGCAGAATAATGTGGCTTCCTATCCTTTCTGTCTAACTCTGCGGTGAAAAGAGCTTGATGTAAGATAATTAGTTAAAATCAACAGCCCATGTGAATACACTGTTGGAAAAAGATTACTCCTAATGTTCGCCAGTCTTTCATGTTTCTTTTAACTTCAATGCTGTCCAGTCAGTCTAGTTGTATCTGCCTCTAAATTTCATTAAATTCTGTCTCCCCGACTGTATGGTTCAGCCGATACCCCTCCAATTCTTCTGCAGTGTTTTAATAATATTAGACTATGACTATTGTTCATTAGTTTTCTTTTGTTCGTGTTCATTTTTAAATATTAAATATGTATAATTTTAAAATAATTTAACATTCTCACTTGTTGGCTGCAATCTCACTTGAAATAGTATTTGACCGACTAACCGAACTGAACATAAATGTTTAAAACGTCAGACTGCATATAAATTAATGTAATTAACATATTTGATGCAAAATTTTTATACAAATTGGTAGATTACAACAAGACAGCATGTCACTATATCCATTTTAATGAAAGACAATTTTTTCACATGATTCAACAGCACACACAATTTTCAAGTTCTTCACGGGTCATCTTCTATTGGAGGTTGGTGACCATATGTTGATTTATCATGTATAAGGACGTTCTCAGATTTTCACGGCTGTTCAGAATCTTCTTTGCATAGTTTTCTGGGATATTCTGCCGTGTATATGTGACCTCTCTGGCCGATGTTTCGGATCCCATTGCAGGATCCATCATCAGGGCTGATGTGATGATGGACCCTGCAATGGGATCCGAAACGTCGGCCAGAGAGGTCATATATACACGGCAGAATATCCCAGAAAACTATACACAGAAGATGTATAAGGACGCTGATAATTTATTACGCCGCCATGATAACCTATTTTTACCTATGCCTCCGCTATTCTATATTCCCCTGCACAATAAACTGGAATTTAAATGCAATAATGGCACTTTTGCAACAATAAACCACAAATCTTCTTCTTCTCCCTGGCTTCATCCCAACTCACTGACCCCGACAGTCGTCACCTGTCAGGGTCAGCTCTTCTCGTCTTTAGGCTGCAGGTCCTGGATAACGTCACCCAATCCGTGCCTCTGCATCTGATCATCCCTTTGCACCATTCTTTGAAAAAGTACACCATACCCAAAAATACATCTATACACCACAAATATAAGATATCATATTTCGCACTGTGTAGAAAGTGCCTTCCTATGTTTGACAGTTGTAAGTAGTTCTCTTAGCGCGTCTTGGTACGTATTAATTGACAATATGGTCAATTCGGAAGATCTTTAGTTTACTTCGATATAACCACAAGACACTAACTTCTTATTAATATTTTGCACATAGACAAACTTAAATAAATAGCCTTGTTTTCTACATTTTTCTCTCAGAGCACGTACAGTGACTAACCTATTCCAGGCCTAACACGTATACAGGGTGTCCCGTATCTCGACGCCAAGCCGAAATAGGGTGATAGGCCAAGTCATAATAGTTATCAGAAAAATATTTTAAAAAATCTAAGTCATGTACATATTTTAAAAATTATAAGCATTTTAAAAAAATCAAAAAAATGTACACCCTGTAACGGTCTTTTCACTCCTGTTGCCACAAATCTATATTTTTCTTCATTTTTTTTATTATTATGTAATCCTGAATAATGCTTCTGTAAAATTTTGTCCAAAATTCAAAGCCAACTGCCCAGCTTGGAAGAAAATGTCACTTTTTGACCAAACCAAGTATGTATTCAAAATCAATACTTTGCCCAGTTTTAACCGACTGTTTTTTTAAATTTTTTTTAAATATATTGTTGATAACTATTACGACTTGGCCTATCACCCGATTTCGGCTTGACGTCGAGACACGGGAAACCCTGTGTATATATCGGAGCACCCCTGAATTTTCGATTTAGGCACGGACCAGGTTAAAAAATTGACACTGCACATAATATCAAATATATCTAAAATAAGTTAGTCATCCAGTCAATGTCACTGCCTAAATATGTAGATTTTATTGTGGCACTTTATTGAGTGCCCCTGCTATGTAAGCAATCATTAAAGTAAATATGGAAGACTAATCTCCATGCTCAGGTTGTTTTGAATGTTGATGTCACTCACTAATGACCGCCTATTTTAATCCATCATTTTCCTTCATGTCGCCCACACACATATTGAATGACACATGCAACAAAGCTAGAACATAAACGCAAGGTTGTGCAGAGAGCATAGCAGAGAGCATAGAATGCGTTACAATCACAGACCACCAAAATATGTATACAGACATGAACTAACGGAAATTTCTTAGTCAACCTGACAGTACCACTATTCACAACTATTTATAAGACATATGTGAGGCCTCTCCTCGAATATGCCTCTCAGATCTGGAATCCATATTTTGTTAAAGATATAGTTTTACTGGAAAATGTTCAGAGACGAGCCACAAAATTGCCCTTGGGTCTTAAAAACCTGGAATATGCGGAAAGGCTGAGAGTATTGAAACTGCCCACTCTTCAGGAGCGACGAGCAAGAGGTGACCTCATCGAGACATTCAAGATTCTATCGGGCTACTACAATATTCCTAATATGACAGATATGTTTGCATTTAACACTAATGTGGGCCTTCGAGGACATCATCTGAAGTTGAACAAGTCTCGGTTCTCGTGTAACCCAAGAAAGCATGCATTAAGCAATAGAGTGGTCAATATGTGGAACAGTTTGCCCGAGGATGTTGTGTCTGCAGCCAGTGTCAACCAATTTAAGAATAGGCTAGATATTCAAATGAGAGACAGTGATATGGGCCTATCAGCTTAAGCTGCCTGCCCATTATCAATAATAATAATAATAATAACCTGTGGTTCTACCGCTGGTTCCACTACGTATGACTTGTTTAAAAAAATTATTACGCTCTTGTAAATTTTGAAACAATTATGAACAGGTCAAACTAAATGCTCTTAAAAAGTATCACGTCTTAGTAAGTCGCGCTTTATTACAATATTTTTTCTTGATAGGATTTCGGTTTGGAACGAAATTTAAAAAACAATATCTATTGTAAAAAAATACATTTTGTTTACTAGGTGATTTAATTATGCAAGAATAAATACTTTAACTGCATTATAAATGTGTCTTCAATATACGAGGGGGGATATACTTCCGCTGTGTTTTAGTCCCCCCACATAAAGAAGGTTTTTAGTTCATCACTAGTTCTGTTTTTAGTTTTTAGTTCTGTGGCTGCCACCTATTCTACTAAATGCATTTCTACAAATAAATTGGTATTTTAGTAATTTTTGTTGAGAAAAACAGCAAACAACGTTGCTCAAATTTTAATAATTTGGCTGCTACTCTAATTTAGAACTCCTTACTATTACTCAACGCAAGAAAGTATTTCTTCATTTGTAGTGTATTAAAAAAAATGTACTAGGGTCTCGATTTGCGTCGATTCAATATTTTGTTGACGTTGTTTCGCTTGCGTTGCATCAATAACATAATATGTATTAAAAACCTGGTATAACTTAGCGTGCGTCCTTATAGATTGTACATAACTCATACAGAGAATTTTGAGAAGAAATAACTAATCACAAGTTAGCAGAAGTGTTCTTATAAAATATTCACAACGAATACAAAACGCATCTTGTAAATTTCTATGTGATCTTATGGTAAAATATGATTTTACTTGCATTATCGAATGCAAGTAAAAGCTTAGGGATCTTTTGTAAAATCTTAGGGAATGTCATACAAAAGCACAATAATATTATAAACAAAAACATATAAAACCGAATACAGTTCATTTTACACCGGATAAGAACGTGGTAAACCTCAACATAAATAATTGATAATAAAAAGACTCATCGCCTAAATTTTTTAATATATTGATTAAAAATTTCATGTCATATTCATTATTTGAAAAGGTTATACGTGACTACTCATATTTTTTTGTCATATTTAGACCTCCCATATTTGAAACATATCATATGTCACATTAGGCCAAGTATATTACAGCATTTTAAATAATATGAATAGTATATTAACCCTGCTCTGACACGCTTTCCGCCACGGCCCAGTGATGGATATATTCAGCATTTAAAAAAAGTTAATCTTTGTTATATCTCAAATATCTTCATACTTGCTATTCTGAAAATAGCAATATTGGGATGTCAGATCTTTATCCCAACGATTAATAGACAAAAATAAAAAATAAACGAGGCATGGGTATACTTCGGTGGTGTGGTCAGAGGGAGAAAGAAGAACATGACGGTTATCCATCAAACATCAAATATTAGGTCCTTACATATGAAATTGACGTTTTACCGTACTGGCAAATTTGATCTCAAATATCTTCTCTTTGGTTAGGAATTCCAAATCCAAATTTTTACAGCTATTTACTCATGTATTTGTGTTTTGAAAATTATAATTCATTTGTTTTTTCCTCAATTGTTTTTTTCTTTGCGAGACTCAGTTTACAAAATGAAAAACTTGAAATATCGCGTTATTTACGAGTACGAGTTCCACCGTGGCACCAGTGCTGCAGAAACGGCTCGAAGGATTAATGATGTGTATGGCGACGGTGCCGCAAAAGAAAACACAGTGCGTTTTTGGTTCCAACGTTTTCGTTCTGGAAATTTCGACCTGCAGAACAAGCCCCGTGGACGGCCGGAGACCAAAGTTGATAATGAAGAATTGAAGGCTATTGTGGAAGCGGAATCCATCGCAAACCACATCCGAGTTAGCTACAGGCTGCGGTGTTAGTGATAAAACTGTTTTAATCCACTTGAAGCAAATTGGTAAGGTGAAAAAGCTTGAAAGGTGGGTACCTCACGAATTGAGTGAAGCAAATCAACAAACGCGAGTTACTTGTGAGCGTTTGGTGGACTAGTGCTGGTGTCGTTCACTACAGCTTTCTTAAATCTGGCCAGACGATTACGGCAGATGTCTATTGTCAGCAACTGCAAACCATGATGGAAAAGCTAGCTGCTAAACAACCGAGGCTGGTTAATCGCTCTAGGCCACTGCTGCTTCATGATAACGCTAGACCACACACTGCACAACAGACGGCTACCAAATTAGAGGAGCTTCAATTGGAATGTCTAAGACATCCACCGTACTCTCCGGACCTTGCCCCAACAGATTACCATTTTTTTCGAAATTTGGATAACTTCTTGCAAAGGAAAAAATTCAACTCCGATGGGGCAGTCCAAACCGCCTTCAAAGATTTTATTGATTCCCTTCCGAATGGTTTTTTTAGTAAAGGGATCGATGAACTACCTATGAGATGGCAAAAGTGCATAGATAGCAATGGTACATACTTTGATTAAATAAATATATTATAATAAAAAAAAATCGACTTTATGTTCCTCCCATACTAAACGTCAATTTCATATGTAAGGACCTAATATAAATAGAGCCCAACAATATATCTCTTTTCTATGGTCCAACGTGACAATAGCAATATTACATTAGGACGCTGTGGGAGAGGAAATTAATAAGTGCATATGAAATAAACTTTTTGCTATAAGCTTTATTTCATGTAATTTTAGTCAAAACATGAGTATTGTGAGGTTACATTTGCGGCGGGGGGCAGCTGTCAGACCAGACCGGAGAAATCGGACATCGCAAATAAAGCTTTTTACTTTGAGAGAGATGCGTAAAAATATTCAAATCTACTTATTCAAGTACGACGAACACCAAATACCAACATATGCAGTAGCCGGCGAACATCTTGAACAATTTTTGGCGTAGTGGGGGAAAGCTTGCGCATGTACACTCCGTGCTATCTCACCTCTGAGACCCAAAATTTATCTACTGCGCAGCTAAGCCATTGTTCAAGATATTTGCCGGTTATTATAACTACGTCTCGTTTATTTTTATTTTAATTTTCATCTATTAAGGGTTGGGATAAAAATCTGACATCCAAATTTTGCTTAAATTTAACACAGCACCCTAATTCTTTACAGACAACTTTTTTGGTCTGGTGTATACTAGATCCTTACAGTAAACGTATCGATTTGTATGGAAATTTGCGAATTTCAAATTTTTGCAATATTATTAGCAAATTGAAAGCATTTTTGCAAATGGGAAAAATGCAAACAGTAATAATATTTGTAAACTAATTATACCCAACATGATGTACATTTACTATATATTTTGGCTGCGGGTTAAGGCTGTGAAAACAGCGTCACCTAGCACAGCATAGCATATTGGTAGCATTATATTGTGATGGAGAATTATGCTATTTTTTATTTTTATACCTCATCATTATTTGCGCCATCTGGTAGCGTTAGTGACAAACATTGTCACATACATAATTATACATTTTCATTATTTGTAATGTTTTGGTTCGTATTTAGGTAGTAAAAATATTTGCAAAAATGCATGTGATAATGGTAAGAGTTGAATTGGTGCGAAACGGAATAAAAGGGTCATGATTTTCGTATGACATAAATAACAAAATATTCTAGGAATGGGACCTGATAAATGGTCCTTATCAATATTTATATGAGAAATATGCCTTGGGGCAGGTCATGCTCGAGTGTGTAAACAGACAACAAACATGTGTAAACCAATCACGGAGCTTAGAAACAAGGATTACCAAAATCAATCAGAGATTTGAAGACAACGAAATAAAGGTGACATTGTTTTTAATTTCTTATTGATAATTATAATTCATTTTTGATGAAATCGCATTTCTTTTGTGAAGTCACAATTTTCAGAACGTAGTTGCTTGATAATGAAAACAATTTTTTGATAAATCGATTCAAGGCGTGCAAAAAATTGAAAAATTAAAGTTAAACATCTTGAAACTTCAGAAACAATATCACCGGTGCTGGGTAAGGTGAAAGCAAGAAGATTGCATAGGGCGGAACATGTAGCAAAGCAGAAGAGTCCCGAATCAAAACTAAGGGGAAGAGATATTGTAGGGAGAAAATGTCAATATGGCAAATAATATCAAATTTGCTGTAAACCCATAAAAATCACGGGACATAATTAATAACAACCAATGCATGGAACGTGAGCTGCGTCAGGGCCTCGTTCATGAGTCATCAAAAGCGTTATTGCAATTCCAGATAGTTGATGGGGTGCGGTTGTAGTTTTTCGAATCAAAAGAAGAAGAATGTGTGTGTAATGCAATGGCAAATGCATAAAATTAGTATAAATCCAAAATACTGACTTCACGACTTCCGAAAATTTCGAAATAGATTCATAAAAACTAATTATATACTCTGAATCAGTATGGATAATGTGGGGTAATGTTTCCATTCATAATTTTTATTATAAAAAATCTTTAAAAATATGACTCTATCGAGGTGCACATGATTGGTCGTGACATATCAACTAGCGTATTTGATGTAGTGCCGTAGTATTTGTATTTCTGGGTAACATACAATTGTGACGCACATACTTGTGCTAGTGACATGACGTGTTTTGGTGGGAATTTTAAATGTTGAATTTCAAAATCATTTTTATACTCTTTATATATACAACAAAAATTTTTTTTTCGTAGATGTATTTTCTAGACCAAAGTAAAGATTATTCTATTACAAAAAGTGATATTTCTCTATTAGCAACGCCCTTAGCTAACAATAACAATTAGCTAACAATAGCCCTTGGGCTATAAAAATAATAATAAAAAACAATGCTATAAAAATAATCAGATTTATGATAGACATATCTTCATTAAAAAAGGTTAATGTGCCGATTCATATCTTACTCTAATCACATGCATATTAATGTGCACTTAACAGCAATCCAGCTGCATTTCCACAAAAATTAAAATATATAAAATATTTTTAATTAGGATTTTAATATGTAAACGAGCTGACTTCAAAACATAACTGAATTGATGAAAATGTTACAAATAAAATTCTATATACCTAATCCTCCGAAACTCCAGGTCCTGGGCAGACACAGTCTTCCAGGCTCCATGCAAGAAGTCCCGGCAGATCTTGGCTGCAGCCTCTCGCATCTCCACCTCGTTACAACACATCGGCAGATACTGGAATAAAAGGAATCGTATGTTAAAGAGGCGGATACAAAGAAACTTTAAAAATAATCAATATAGCAAATGATGATCATTAAATTGAATGAATAACATAAATCATATTCACCTCTACGTGAGGTTAATTATAATTTTATATTTTGCTATTCAGGTTTCAGAATCTCTCATCGACAGAAGATGTTTTAAACTGAACTGAATAACTGAATTTTAATACTTCACCTGTACCTAACCTGTACCCGAGTAGTAAGATATAAAATTATTAAAAAATATTGATTATTTTATTTGTATATATCTACTTTTATGAGAGTTTTTTTTCATCAACATGTTTCAGAAATTACCATTCCATCATCGGGGTGCTGTATAACTGTCAAAAAATTCGAATTAAATGTCTTTTGTTCCTTGTTTTCCGAATTATTTGAAAAATTATTTTAAAAAATATTATTAAAAAAGTATTTTTAAAAATAAAAATAATGTACTGCAATTAGGACATCATCATAAGAATGAAGTAGTAGCCGACTACAACAGAATGAATAAATTAAAATGCGAAAATTACCGTGATGAATCTCAATTTGAACTTGAAGCATTAAACAGCATTGATAAAAAAGAAAGATTGGGGAGTAATACCCTTTAAAAGTCACTTAAAGCTTTCATCTTGCTCACAGTCCACAATTGAAATAGATAATCTAGCTCATACTTACATTGTATAATATATTTTCATAATGAAAATAGTTTTGCTGCACTTAGTATCAACAAAACTTGATAACCCAATGAACCGCTGTTATAATATACCAATTATAAACCGGTATATACATTGCTTGATCAGTTTGAGATTGTCTTGAAGATAGATAAACATATTTAAAAAAAATCGTATTAATAAACAAATGGAGTATGGAAAAACTTTGTTGTGGTATTTACTCTGTGATGTTGACAAGTGTACAATCTTTCAGAAGTGTGATGACACGGGGTCAAAGTTGTTTGATAAAATATAATACATAAATAGGAAATGAAGAATTCCATTCACTTCGCTATTTATAGAAATTTTATGGAAGAAACAGTCACGTTAAAATACTCGAAAACTAACATAATTCGTTCCGTATAAATTGTTCGTACAGCGAATTGTTCGGAACTGAAACACTTATTCTAATACGAATCAATATAAAATGTATTAATCTGTTTAAGACACCAAGAAAATGACAATTAATCATCTTTATTTCCTACTTCATGAAATCCTGTAAAAGCAATAAAAAATCAAGGTTACTTAGAAGGAATTTAAAGTAATAAAATAAAAAGAATAAACCACATAGACATGAACTAATGTACACGATGATTACATTGTGTACCAAGAAATTTGATTATCTGATTATCTAATTACAACACATTTGACTTGTTTAAAAAAAATACATGCTCTGCATGACAGCACAATAACAGGGGGGCCCCCAAGGCGATGGAGAGATAGCTTGAATTCAGCATCGTAAGAGGAAACTTCTGCACAAACAGGCTCTCGAGTCTAAATAAAGTTGAAGAAGTATAGTCCAACCAAATAGTATAACCAAGTCCAATACAAGACTGTTTCAATATGTAACAAAAAAAAAAGTAAAAGCAGAATCTATCCACAAGACTGTTTCAATATGTAACAAAAAAAAGAGGAAAAGCAGAATCTATCCACAAGACTGTTTCAATATGTAACAAAAAAAAGAGGAAAAGCAGAATCCATCCACAAGACTGTTTCAATATGTAACAAAAAAAAGAGGAAAAGCAGAATCTATCCACAAGACTGTTTCAATATGTAACAAAAAAAAGAGGAAAAGCAGAATCTATCCACAAGACTGTTTCAATATGTAACAAAAAAAAGAGGAAAAGCAGAATCCATCCACAAGACTGTTTCAATATGTAACAAAAAAAAGAGGAAAAGCAGAATCTATCCACAAGACTGTTGCAATATGTAACAAAAAAAAGAGGAAAAGCAGAACTTATCCACAAGACTGTTGCAATATGTAACAAAACAATACAATACAATACAAAGTAGCTTGTTGGTCCTGTGGTTAGGACTCTCATTCGTTATCAAAAGGTCGCGGGTTCGAAACACACTCCAGACCAGCAGGTTAGTCCTATTTTCATAGCACAAGCGTTTAGCTTAGTTTGAAAATAGTAATAATATTGATGTGACACGTATTCCGTGTTCGTATCTCTATTTAAAAAAAAAAGTCCTAATATGTAACAAAAAAAATAACAAAAAAACATAAGCAAGAGACACTCTAGGCAAAGTTTTGATGGTGAACAATAACATTACGTTATATAATATCAAATCCCCTTCCATTGCTCGACTTTAATCGCCTACGTAATATTTTCTGTTACTCCGTTACACCTTGCCAGCATCATAGATGAGCATATCATCCTCAATCACGTCCTTAGTAACACTCATTGTCAATCATCAAAAGTCCACTATTATCATCCGGTCTTTAATCTTGTCTACCTAGCCCGATAGTTCGACTTATAAGATAATAATAACGTATGATTTTTCATTAAGAAACAAATCTTATCATAAAAAACAGCCGAGCACTTGAATGTATCACTAAGTGAATATAAATATTTCGAGCTTGTCCGTTAATTTCATAAAAAAACATATAAATTATTGATCCATCAATAATTTCGGTATGAAATAAAATAGACATTGACTGAAGAATATCACAAAGCCTTTATTGGTATTACTTCTGATGATAAATTCAAGAAATCAAATATTGGACCACCATGTGAACAAGCACGTTCCTACAGATTTTGTAGATAATCTCACATTCCAGGCTATACTTCGAGCAGGTATGCCAAGTGCATTAATTTAATCGACATATGAGACAATATTTGACATTTTAATAGGCAGAGCAGATTTTCTAAAGGCAAAATCATTACATTTTTTTGTTGCAAATTTTTCTCAAAAAAAAATTATTATTCATCAAATCAATATTAATTTTATACCCTTCAAAGTAGTCTCCTTTAGATAAAATACCCTTGTGTCAATACTCTTTCCAATATTCAAAGCACTTCACACGATTGGAACTCAATGTTGGCAAAACGACATTATTCATGATTTTTTTTCATATTCGGGAATAGGAAAAAGTAGCAGGGGAACACATCCGGCGAATACGAAGGATGAGGCATTAAAATGATCATGTTTTCTGCCAGAAATTTTGAAATTTTTGTTCCATTATTTTCTTCCACAAGAAAAATCGTAAAGCGCTCCAAAACACAGGTAAACCTTTATGACATTTAACAAAAAAGTGAGCACCCAATGTCAAAATGGACGGGTGTACCAACGTAACAAAGAAAAAATGGGTGCATATACTTATTTACGCCCGATAAACTTCCTTGATATGCCTGCATAAAAAAAACTATATGCTGTGTTACAACTCGAGGTTTCCCAATGACAATAATTTCTTTGTCTGTCTGACCGTCCGTCCATCCGTCCGTCATAACTTTGTGATACATCCATAACTTTGTTATAGTATAAAAGCTTTTTTACTCCTTTTTTATATAAATAAATACTTAAGCCATGTATTCACTAGGGGACAAATCGCGAAACATTCCACTCGACAAGTCGCATCAACATCTACGCTCATGTTTCGGGGACAATGACGCGGTCAATTAACGTGTACACACCGGGACTCGCATATCTTGTCGCGGAAATGTCATGCGATGAGGTTATGGATGACAGCTGCGGTATCACATTTGGCGAAAACGGGGTTCCGCGCAATTCGAAATGTTTTTTGGGTCGCAATTTCAAATTAACGAGGTTTTACTGTAGTAAATTGAATATTATTAAAAACAAGATCCTTTTTGCAAATAATTATTGTTTTCCAGACGTCACGGAAATATATCGCCCTATGAGGTTATTATGATAGCCGCGTATCTGTTTATGTTAATGAGTTTATCGAAAAGTAAGAGGAGAAAAAAGAGGAGAATGCGAAATTATTAACTACAAAGAGAAAGAAGGACGGACATTCTATGCGATCTTCGATCGATACAGCTCGATGAGTTCGAGAACGATTTCGTTTCCCCGTATTGTCATCTTGACAGATACAGCGCATGCGTATTCACTTGTAAACATACCACGTGGTACTGACGCTCCGCGGAATGTTGCAGCGAGTACGCTCGGGTACCGTGCGCATGGCAACGTTGCCACGGCACGTAGAAATGCCGCGCTATGTTGTGCGCGAGGTCGCGGAACAGTGCACGACGTTGCAACGTCACGTAGACTCTATGCCGCGCATGCTGTTGAGGGACAGTTTGTCCCCTAGTGAATACATGGCTTTATTCTTTAGGAACCGACATGTAAAAGTACCGACATTTTTGTCGTACACACGTACATCTAGTACAACATAAACTAGAATTTCCATCAATGAAAATTCTCCATCAACCACTAAAAAATCTGAAATACAGTACCCACATACCGAATTGCAATTTTTTAGGGTAAAAAAGAAAAAATGAAACAGTAAGCAAATAATAACACATTATGAATTTGATCGCAATTATATTGTGAAAAATATATTGGCTAGTAAAAATAAACAATATTAGCGCCCGGATCATATGCAATTTTCATAACACCATTTTCAAACAAATTTATGTCGTCACGCTGCGCGAAGGATGCGCGCGCGTCCTAAAATTTCCATCTGAATGCGCCTAAAAAACTAATCCATATAAAGCAAGTTTTTACTATAATCCCTTTCTCATTGAATCAGGTTTCGTGCCTACTGCACGCGTCGGGGTCATTACTCATTTGTATTGATTCCAATTTGAAAAAACCATTAAAATTTCGAAAAATCCAAAATTATACTATATTTATTAATTTTTTTTAAACGAAAATTTGTTAGATCATTTTTATCGTCGCCACGAGTCTGCCTGCAAAGTTTCAGCTCGATTGGATCACGGGGAAAAGGGTTAAAAATCGATCCAAAGTTTTTCAGGCAGACAACAAAACCGCAGACGCTACGAGTGGAGTAAAAATTATAACAATCGGAATAATACAACGCGCGAAATTGAAAAATTCCGCTTACTTTTTTTCAAATTTCGTGGGTATTTTCCACTACGCGTCTGCTTTGTTTGAAAAATATTGTTGCGTCATCATTCTTCGCCGTATTATTTTACATTATAAAATTTTGAACATGACTATATCTATATCGTTAACAAATAATAATAATAAAAAATTATGTCACGCTTATACGCTTTCTTTGCATACATTCGTGATCGATTTTTTAACATCACCCACGGAGTATCCAAATATTAAACACGTCGTTTTAAAATTTAAAACATATTTTCCAACGGCGTGTTCAGCTGTTTCTGCAGCTCTTGTTTGTGAGAAACGTGATTATTAATTTTAATCGAAATAATGACCAAATCATGTCGAAAATTAATAATGTATAGTCATCCGCTTTACGTAAACGTTGAAAGTTTCAGAGCTCTAGCTAGTCGGGAAATTGGTGAAAAATCAATTAAAAGATTCCACCACAACAAACAAACAGATAAAGAGAGTTAAATAAAAGCATGTACAAAACAACTCATCCCGAATGCATGAATATAATTCACGACTTCAATATAATACGACGTGAGTTCGAAATTTTTTTCTCTAGAGACGTCATATTTACGCGCGGTATAAAATTTGTACCTTTTCGAAAACAAAAAAAAAAGTATACGAATTTTCAAATCCAACAAACATTACATTACAAAAATCGTTTAAATTTTTTTTCAAATTGTTTCCAATTTAAAAAAATAATTCAAATCGGATACGCTAAATTGTATATATTTAATTTCTTGATAAGTAGGTAGTACATGATCTTCTTTTCTGTTACATGTCAGTCGCGGAGGAGTTCTACGGAAATATGCATGACGCGGCCATTTCGTCTTTTTTTTTCAAAAATTTTCAAATAAAATAATAGTTTAATATACGCCAATAAAAATAATCAATCCACTCCTTGTAAAAAAATCACCCAATTTCTACCTAAAATTCAACCTCTAATGGGTTAGGTTTATATTTCCAATATTGAAAAATAGACATTACTTGAAAAACACTAACCGTGTTCTAATTACCCATTTTCGTGAAGGCGGAACATTATCACGACCGTGAAATATTTTAGGTTACGGTTGAATCATTTCAGGTTTTACATGCGGTTGGTACTGAAAACAAGTGAAATCTTTGAGCAAATACAATAATCTCGATGATAAGTCAGACCGCGCCCAGTATTGCTGGCGATGCTGTTTATGACGATAAGCCAAGAATATGTCCTAATTTTGATAATTTCTATCTAATTATCTTAATCATTAGTAATCCTGTTCTTAGCCATATCTGCCATAACTTTTATTGACCAAATTAAAACAATTTATTGCCAATAATTATACTTTGTAATTTTTGGCAATAAATTGACCTAAGCCTGCAACATAGAATGTGTATGGTTCGGTATTACATATTTTTGTCATGTTACATGTCATAATATGTGGAGTGGAGGCAGACACCAAACCGAGAAGTAATCCGCAAAGTGGAGGCTTTTGCGGTGTGGCTCTATAGACGCGTATTGAAAGTTTCCTGGGTGGCAGAGTGAGGAATGTTGAAGTCCACGGGTATTTCGATATCTATTGTAATAAAAAGCGAAAACGAAAACTTCGCATACTTACAGCCCATAGATTACAGTAGCCGGCAAACATCTTGAAATTCTACGGCGTAGTGGGAGGAAGTTTGCGCATCTACCTTTCCACTAAAGAGACCCAAATTTCGTCTTCTGCGCATTCCCCCACCACGTCAAAGAATTTCAAGAAGTTTGCCGGCAATTGTACTTATAATATATTTTTATAAAAATAAACAGTTTATGACAGTAAAGCTTGTGCAATCTTGTGGGCGGCCAAATTATTTAATATAATTGTCTACTAAATGAGATACGACACTGACATTTATTCGTTTGGCCAGAGAATCTAAGGCAGTGACATACGCATGACTAAAAGAATACTTTCCTAAAGTATTATCATAAAATTCCTTTGATTTCTAAAAGTTACAATGTAGCCAATTATCAAAATGATTTCATATTATACATATGCCTCTTTCATATTCCATATTTCCATAACTATTGATTGGTCACGGTTGGTTGAACATTTTCGACCCATTATCAAGGCAAGAAATCCACCTGTAAAGTTTTTGCTACTAGCTATGAAATACCCTGTATTGTAATATTAAAATATATTAAATGCCGATTCTTCGGCAATGAAATGATTTGAGTCGTATATTTCCAGACACCGCTAACTCCAAACCAAAGAAATTTACAACAGGTCAAGTAATTTATACCTTATTGTGTGAGATGTTATTACCTACACTGTTAGTTTTTCTAGAAAGTTTGGTTACATTTATAACAAACTTTCTAGAAAAACTAACAGTGTATGTAATAACATCTCACACAATAAGGTATAAATTACTTGACCTGCTGTAAATTGTTTTGATATGGAGTTAGCGGTGTCTGGAAATATACGACACATTTGTGAACGTTAATGGTGTTGTCCAGTTTGTTACTTACTACTTTGCAGTGATATAGTTATTAGTAGAGATGCACCGAAATTCGTTTCACATTCGGTATAGCCGAACTTCGGCAACTTTTACCGAACTTCTTCGGCCGAACTTTTACCGAAATTCTTCGGCCGAATTTCGTTTAAATCTACCGAACTTCGGTAGCTTATTAATTAACTAGCTTTTGCTAGCGATTACGTTCGCGGAGACTTCGATTTCACCCTACAGAAACCTATTACTGTGCTTTTCCATACAATAATCTATCTCTGTGCCAAATTTCATCCAGATCCGTTTAGTCGTTCTGGCTTGATTGAGTAACAAACATCCATTGAACCATCTAAACTTTCACATTTGTAAATATAAAATAAGTAGGTTTTGAATAAGAAACGGAAAGTTTAAAGAAAAGTGTAAAGAAAGAAAAGTGGAAAAAAAAAATGAAATCTAGACAAAATCTTGCCTTATAAGTAAATAGGTAAAGTGTGAATGGATCATGTTTTTTATTCTTTAGAAAAGAAACCACATCAAGTATCAACAATATGTGTATGCTTTAATAAAATAATATAATCAATTTTAATATAATATTTTAGAATAATATTCTATAACTATCCAGAACTACGTTGTGCCGCTTAATTAATTAAAAAACACACAGGAAATAAACAATTACACGAATTTTCGTGACGGCGATCTGACCTGTTCATCGGGCAAAAGCGCGCGAAATATAACCGAATTTCGGCCTAAATTCGGCTTCGGCACAACACTAGTTATTAGGTCCGTAGTTTTTCGTATTTTTTGTAATATATAGAAAAATATAAATATACGCCCCTGCCCTCTCCGCAGATAATACAGCGTCACCTACAACTATTAACATAAATTAAACCCATCAATAAATATTTCTGCGAAAATAATCTCAAACAATATATCGTGTAATATAACGCTATCGACCGAAACGACATTGCAACGAGATAAAGCCCTGATTACACCTGTTTTAGTGCAATATAATAATAAATACATATATAGGTGAACTGGACGGCACGTAGCGAACAACACGCGCCCGAATAATCGGTCATCTTCTGTTATCTGTTTACCTGTCCGAGTGTGAACGCCCTCTCTATGATTTGTGACTTTCTTATTTTTATCGCGTCCGTACTCCAACTCTTAATTTTTCCGCGAATTCTTAAAGCGAGGAAAAATACACACATCGAAGGTTTTCCGAACACAACGCTTTTCCGTTTTTGAACAATTTGGAAACAATTAGGAACTGGAGGATTGCGCGGGAATATGCGAGAATATTCGAGGGAGAATGTGTAGTAATTCTAAAAAAATTTACGTTTAAATTATTACTATAACATTGACACTTATAATAACTAGTGTATGCATTATGTATGTTTTTCAGAGATTCAATAAAAGCAATTTTATTGAAAACACCGGCTTAATCGAGATTTACAGTTTAAAATGTCGTCGCCAACTAAAATCCGGGTTGATGCAACTGGCTCTAAGGATCATTTTATCAAATATATATTCATTTTTAAATCTCCACTCGCTCGGTTATAATATGTACGTTAAAAAATAAGAAAAATTGGTATAGTAGTAATTAAAAAAAATCTATTTCATCATTTGTTTTTTGCACATCCATCGAAGCAACTGCGATATAACCTAACATTACCACGCGCATGCGATATATGCAAATTCTCTCGGAGGTGACGTCAAGCGGTGTCAAGGTCTGGTGCTGGACGACACCGGGGAACCACCACGCGGTGAATCATGTGCCAAGCATGTGCTACAATGTTGGTGGGCATACGAAGCGGTGCAACCTGTTTATTCGCAATGTCATTAGACGTGATTCAATACACGCATGAGGGGTATAAAAGCAAAGCCAGCAATTTCTTGGCAAACAAAAAACATGTCATCGCTCAGGGACATTTTTCTAAAAAACTACGAAACCTACATTTTATTTGAAATAAGATTTTAAAAACGATTGCCACCTCAGTTCTCCTTTCACATATTTGTACACACACAAAAGTGTACAAATAATATTTAATTTTTAAATATTAATACTGCCGTTTCCTACAAAATACTGGACACTGCTGCTTTTGCTATTTACGAAATTGAATATTGCTGTCTTTGCTACGATGTTTCAGTCTAAAATCGACATCAACTCTCACTTTAGTATGAAGCGGCTATTTTGTCACGTGACACACCCTTGGGGGTTGATTGGTTGAAATTGATATTGCTGCATTTCCTTATTCACACGATGGTATTGCTGTCTTTGTTTTTAAAAGTGATTTGGAAACATGATTATGGAAGGGACAGAGATATGTTTCTTTTAAAATATCGAATTCAGCACATTCTAAATTAGTAATCCTCGATGACCGTATTCCAAACATTTTTAATTTTATGTTCAAAAAGTTCAACTATCATTACAGTAACGTATATCGATCATGAAAAATTCGTTCGCTCTAATACATGTCGAATAAAATGACAAAAAACCTTGCAAAAATTGAAAATAGAATTTTTTCACAATGTTTTTATCATTTTATTTGAGTTGTATTGAAATAAATGAATTTTTTATAATAGATATAAGTCACTGTAATGATAGTTCAACTTTTTGCAAAAAAGTCAGAAATATTGAAAAAAAATGTAAACTTTGATGCTGCATATCTCCATAACTATTGATATTATGTAATGGTTGCTCGAACATTTTTGACTCATTATCACTGCAGGAATCCACCTGTAAAGGCTCCGACACCGGACACACTGTATATTCATATTTTACTTTTGCTCCAAAGTACATAATGACTTTCCTATTGTATCGGTAATGAATAGGAAAGCACTGACGTATTATAAAAAAAAATTATAACACGTCAATGTCAATATAATAGTTATTCCCATACTAGCCGGCTTTCATATGTAGCAAATATTGCATTGAAAGAGACAACAAATCACACAATCAAGTAATCACATAAAAATCAGGTAATTTGAAGTCACGGTGACTAAAATAACATACTCATTCTTACAATAGTGTACGACACTTTTCCTTTTCCCCGGGACTTTTTTTTTTCGGCGTCGAGTCGCGCCCGATCACAAAGAAGGTCCGTTCAATAACGAATGCAAGGCAATTAATTACCTTACCTTAGCAGGGTTCGAGGGTATATATCCGCGGATATATATCACGATATTTATGGCTCGATTTTTACTTTTGATATACACCCAAGGAAACTTTCTGCAAATATTAATAGATGGCGCTAGTTGTATTTTAAAAAATGCTACAGGTTGTTTTTTTTTAATATCTGCGGCCGTTACTAGATGGCGCTAGTTGTATTTTAAAAAGTGCTACGGTTATTTTTTAGTTTCATTTGTTTCATATGATCCGTTTTTTATTTCACACAAAGAAACAAAACACCCATAACACTACATTAGAAAGAGCAACTTTTATAACTTATATACAATAATTGCATATACAAGTTTTTTTCAGTGTGTAATTCATTTATTCAATAAATAATAATTCATACACAAAATAAAAAAATAAATTTCCTAATTATTTCGAGTTTGTATCAATCGACGTGTGCAAAAAAGGAGAAAAAAAGTTTGGATATATATCCAACTTTTGATATATATCGGATATATATATATATATATATATATAATCGTATTTTTTCGAGCCCTGCTTTTGGTTTGCCAAGATTTCACGCTTGTAACGTATTTACAGTTTATTATATCATTGTAGGAAAGTGTATTTACATTACAGCGTATTTACATAGCAGTTGCGAGCTGTCATTAGTCTGTTATTAATGGAATATGAACAGCCCTCGACAGGTGATTAAGACCGCTGCACAATTATACGATGCTGATAAAACAAAGCCTGAATTAGTATCAGTTGTTACCAATGCAGACTGGTAAACAGCGGCTCGTCATCGTCATAATATATAATAAGGCGTAAACGTGTTGACGAACTCGACCGCCATGTGGGTCACCCTACAAAAATAACCCTCGACGAGATTAGGTTTTTCCCAGAGCGTAAAATTATACAAAGTCGAACTAAACCCCTTCACAGCGAACGTTTCCCCCTCGCATGCGTTCAGGATACATTTACAATGCAGTTTAAGTATTTTTTTAAATAGATATGCGAACACTGAATACGTGTCGCATCAATATTCTTACATTCTGAGTTTGTCCAAATTTTTTAAAACACAGGACTTTGTCCCAAGGGACGTCATTAATAATTAGTGACATCTATGGTTAATTAAGGGGAATGAAAAAGCTTTGGATGCCGGGCGCGCTTATTTATTTATTTAGTAATTACAACATACATACGA
Source organism: Agrypnia vestita (assembly GCA_016648135.1). Classification (NCBI taxonomy): domain Eukaryota; kingdom Metazoa; phylum Arthropoda; class Insecta; order Trichoptera; family Phryganeidae; genus Agrypnia; species Agrypnia vestita. The sequence continues at coordinate 20,481 of JADDOH010011910.1, forward strand.
AACGGATTGTAAAATTTAAATGTATAATATACAACTTCCAAAAATTTGATAGATACGATATTTTATCATGTGTGGAAATGGTGAACGTTACATTTTTTAAAGCGATCAATTAAGCCCTATGAACACCCAAAGACTTCCATACCTACTTTCCCATAAAAAATAAATATAATTTCGTCTCTACGGGATATTTATTATATATCTTAATATTCTTACAACTTTCAAACTAAGCTAAACGCTTGTGCTATGAAAGTAGGGCTCGAACCACCGACCACCAGATCACTAGGCGAGTGTCATGACCACTACACCAACAAGCTTATTGAATAATTAAATATCCTAGTGAATCCTAAGGCGGCTCTCGTAGCCCAGTGGGCATGACACTGGTTTATCACACCGAAGATTCCGGGTTCGATTCCCGATGAGGTCGCAGTTAATCTACGTGATTCACTCAAACCTGGTTGTTTTGTAATGTGTTTCGCTTCTGTAATCGGGCCTCTTGACCTGTTGAAGCGTGAAAAACGCATTTTTACAAAAAACTTTTTTAATTTTTAAAATTTCGTTAAATAAAGCGCGACTGTGAATGTATACTTTTCAAGAGTATTCCGTTTGACCTTTTCATGATTGTTTAAAAATTTACAAGCTCGTAAATTTTTTTAAACTAGTCAAACGCGGTGGAACGAGCCGAGATACCGAGAAATTTCCGTTAGTTCATTGTCTATATTAAATTTTGGTGGGCTGTGGTTTTTCCCGAAATTAATACATTCCGAGATGCCAGACATTAAAAATTCAATAATAAATTAACGATCTACTTCATCCACATAACGGAAACCCGTCAAGAATATAAATAGTATTTTAATCTATAACCACCCTCCACCAGTGTGACTCACATTGCACAGAGTGAGAAGTGCCGACATAAGGCACACACTCGGCATGGAGCCCCTACTCCTGCACATGGAAAAATCACAACTGAGGTGGCTCGGACGTGCGCTCAGAATGCCAGAGGAACGATTACCAAGAAGAATCCTCTTGGCAACCCCGGAGGGAAGACGGCCGGCGGGTCGACCCAGATTGAGCTGGGAGAGGCAACAAAAAATGTATTTGAAAACAGAATGGGTCTGGACTGGTTGACTCGAGCAGAAGCAGCGCAAGACAGGGGATCATGGAAGCACCTTGTCGAGTCTTCGGGCCCCCGACCCTACTAAGACAAAGGGAAGAAGATGATGATGATGATGAACCACCTCTGGGAGAGTAAAACGACGGAGACGGTTAGTAGTCGGGTAATTTTTACAACGAGATGATAAACTATTTTTATTATTTCACTTATTAGTAGTGTACATATTAAACTACTATTTAATTCTAAAATTTTGGAAAGAAACAAAGAAAATAACCGCGGCATGTCTGTTTCCGTGGAGCTCCTCCTCCGTGACTGACATGATGACACGTGACTGAAAAGATTATGTTGAATTTATTTAGAAATGAAATATCTGCAATGTATTATAATGATTACAACCGAACATAATAATTTCGTTATCCGTCCGTCCGTCTGTCTGTCCCCGTAACTTCGTGTAACGTCATTAATTTCGTTCGAATTCACGGCTAAAAAAACGGCCGGAGATGGGGTCTGAGCCCCGGGCCACCAAACCCGAACCGGCCGTTTCACGCGTGATGCCACGGCCGCCTCTCCGTGGAGTGCCAAAAAGATGCTACAAATATATACTAGAGCTCAGCAAAGATGCGAACCAATGTTCCGTCATTTTTGACGGGTTGGAGCTAGTATATTATATATATATATACGTAAGTATAATTATTTGGTTTAAGGAATGCGTCACGTTTGATAAACAATATTTTTATTAGCGACATTACCTATTATTTTTTTTATCAAACAGATCGTTGACTGTCATTACATTACATTACTCCAATGTCACACAGTCCTAGTGTGACATTGGAGTAAAATGTAAAAACAAAAACATTTTATATAAATTATTGTGATTAAAAAATATTTTATTTTTTAAGCAAGCTTATTTTTTAAATTATATCGTTTCTCAAAAATCTTTAAATAGAACTTTTTTTTGGATAAATCGATTTATGATTATATTTCTTGGTGATTTATCTGATTTATATTAATTAACGAGCAACTAATTACGTACTGAAAGTTACGGAAAATCGTAAATTTCGAAAAACTTCACAAATAACATGTGATTTCATTAAAAATTTGTATGTTTTAATGGAAATAAAATTACTTTACACCATCTTATATTTGTAAAAAGAAATTAAAATAAAACTAGAAACTTTAATAATCATCTTAATTTTATCGAATTTGCACAAAAATATTTTATCCTTCCGACCCCGCCCTCGGCAATTAAATATCGAGTACGCCACTGACCAAAAGATATACAAATTTTTGTGATTTTTTTATTTGCCTGATGCATTTTTCAATCTTATGTGCCAGCACACCAGTTCGCAATATTACTAATCCAAAACTGGATATTTTTCTTAAAATTCTTATCGAAAATATTCAACCTTGAACCCCGTCGTATGATAGATATTTATTTGAATACATAATTGTTTAATAATTCATTAAAGAGAATTTCAATCATGTGTTTGTTGAAAAAATACCAGAATGATAACACAGAAGGTACCTACCCAGACTTACCATATAAAATATTACGCAAACGTCAAACAAAAATTACGGAGTTCTGTTTAGATAATTAATACATTAAAGCGGGAAAAGCATGTTGTAAAACATTCACAAAATTGTAATATTTTCTTAGCGAAAATCTGGTTATTCTCTAGCAGCACGCACGCAGCGAGCATTGGTGGTATGAGTTATTTAAAACTTCGGCAGACACTGACTTATGTTTTGCATAAAGAATTTAAGACACGTATTTGTACATGGAATAAACATACCTTAATCCTGCTAAACAATGAACTCAGCAGCTTCATTATTTCAAAGATATAATAGTGTGAAATATCGAGTGATAATTTTCCAGTTTGACAGACTATGATCAATACAACCGCAAAACTAACCTAAAAATAACACACGTGAAGTTAGTCACGCTTCTATATGACAAAAATTTCACGCGACGGTGGCTACACTGCAAGTATGTTTACGAATTGTTTACGATGTTTTTACAGGGTATTATTCAAAGCATAGATTAATAATGTTATGATTATAACTTTATTTAGAGCTAAAACAGTGAATAAGTTTCATTTCAAAAGAGAAAAATGCGTTCAGCTGGATAATAGTTTCTAAATTATTTTCTAGCGAAGATAAGAGTCTGACGTATACGCAAAATTGTCTAGCACTAAATACAGTTCAGTGATAATTATTTAGCACAACGGAGAAATGATTTTGTCTTGTTTTAATAATAAAGTAGACATAATACGTCACATCATAGTTACACGTCACACCGGATAGCAAATCCGTTCGCGATTCGAATCAATATACGCGAAGGGGGGGCATGCGCAGTTTCGAATAGAACGCGTGTTCAAAATACATTAGAGCTTGACATTTGAGATTTTGTAAACATAATTTGAGAATATTTTCTGTAGAATTTTTAACATTTTCTTAAATATAAAAATTATGCGTTAATGTTTGAGTACTGAAATTAAATGTAGTTACATAATATTGAATTAAATGTACTTTGAACTGAGTCTTTAGAGTCGCAATCTCTAGGTGGTATTTTTAATTATTATTAAATGCTACGCGCCATGGTGACATTTCAAAATGATTAAGATACCAAAGTGTAAAAGACGTCCAATGTAGCCTAAAGAATGACACATACAGGATTTTAATTGTTTTTAAGATAAATTTTAAATTTTTAAAAAATTGCGGGCTTTAAGATATATTTTACATTTCTAATTCAGTAGACGCTAGATTAGCGAGAATCCTGATACCGTCAAGCATAGGTGAACATGTTTCCATTTAAGAAAAACAATCGAATTAGTATGTGTAAGCCGTTCGTACGAGGCACGTTGTTTCGTTATGTTGGTGTTTATTTCCGTAAACAACAACATAACGAAACAATGTGCCTCATATGCACGGCTTACAAATACTAATTCGATTCTTTCTTAAATGGAAACATGTTTACATACGGATATTTTCTAAGATAGTTTGGATCTAGTGATGGTCAAAATTTTAATCTGTTACACAATAACCGTTATCTGAGATTTGTATCTGATTGTATCAAAGATCGGTAACTGAAATTTAATTATTGTAGTGCACCGATTATTGCAAATTATGTACGTTGAATTGCGTCGAATTACGTCGAATTATGAAAAAACAGTTAACAATCATCGATACAAATATCAAATAACGGGTTATTGTATAACCGGTTAAAATAGCGGTTTTGACTGTCAATACTGGACCTCTAGGTATGGAAAATTTAAACGCCGAACTGAGCGTGAATTGTGTAAAGAATATAAAATAAAAATGGAAAAATTATCTTCACTTAGCGCGTTCTTGTTACGCACTTCATTTGTTGAATTGAAAATTTGTTCAGAATATTTTTGAGTTTGTTCAAATCTTTCAGAACGGTAGTACTGAATTTCTTGTCACAGAGACATCATTAATCAATTAATGTATATTATGGGAGTCTCACAGAGACGAAACTGTATTTTTTTATTATTATGGGAAAGTAGGTATAGAAGTTATTTTATGGTGTATATCGGACTTACGATTCATACGATCGGTCGTATACAAGTCCGATATACACCATAAAATAACTTCTATACCTACTTTCCCATAATAATAATAAAATACAGTTTCGTCTCTGTGAGACATCCATAATATACATTAATTAAAAATTTGTTCTTCAGATTTGAAAATTCAGTGAAATTAGCACTCAAATTATCAAGTCCTATGTCTAATTTGTCAGTGAAACCTTACCAACGTTGTTCAATATATCTTACCCCCCACAGAGCTCTCCGCACCCGTAACTATATTAACCGGTCGTATGCCGCGCAATTTCGTGCACTTTTTTGTGATATATTGATGTAAAAATCAACAATAATCCCCAAGAAGTTGCAGTTTCTGGTTTCTCAATATACAGACTTCAATAATTACTTATATTTCAATAATTAATTAATTATTCATTAATTATGAAAATAAGTAACGAAATTTACTGTCAGAAACAGAAACAGCACATGTTTATCGAATAAAACCATTGAAGTAATAGCACTAAAGATATTGTATTTCAATATTTTCGTTCTAAATATATCAAAGAATATAAAAATACTTAATTTTAACACTTCTTTATTTAAAAATAACATTTTTTAACAGATAAATAACACAATTAATGCGCGGTCCGAAGACAACATTTGGAATGATTTTTTGTCCAGTTTGCACGGCAAATGAGGTTACTTGACAAATAGAACTCGTTCATTCATTCAAATACTTGAGATACAACAAAGAATAAGCTTTAAAAACCCACAAATGCAGGTAAAATAGGTCGAATTCGCATACGTGTCTAGGGAGCGCAGATCTGCGCTCTGGCACCCGACCGGTTAATAGCTAAGAGTTCGCGTTGGTCAGAAATCTTTTTTTACACGGCAGGTACGTTCCAACGAAAACCGTGTAAAAAAAAAAGATATACTATACAAACAAAAAGTGATGTGTTCCCCCAACCATAAAAAACCGTGTCTGGTGAAAAATAAAACTATATGGTGTTCTAAAAAATCATGCAAAAAATAATGATTATAAAAATTCAACAAGTAGAACAAATAATTCCTGCAAAAATGTATAAATTTATTATTTTTGTGGCCTATATTATTTTAAAATCATGTAAAAAAAATGGGGTAAGAATTAGCGATGATATTATAGCCGTGACACAATAATCGCTATCTGAGATTTATACCTGATTGGTTGATATGATTGGTAACGGATTTTCCGCAATTCGAATGGCAATCTCGGTTATCAATCACCGATACAAAAAGATACAAATCTAAATTAACAGTACCACGTGCAACCGGTTAAAATAACAATTAGACCACCACTAGTCAAGAGCGGTTCCGGCTTTGGCGCCAGGGGGGGGGTCACATAGTCGTGGTCAAGTCACAAGAAGTTATAATTTAGGGCTGAATCCAGGTCCACCTAGCCCAGGGGAGGGTCATGACCCCCATGACCCCCCCCTGGATCCGCCCTTGCCACTAGTGTGCATTGTTCGTTACAATGATATACCTTCATTCTATGCCTTGGTTCAGCAATCGTCAATTTTGAAAGCATAACGTTTACTATTATTATTTTTTTTAATAGAGATAACATAACGGATAGATAACACGGAACTCGTGTGACATTAATATTCAAATTAAGCTAAACGCTTGTGCTATGAAAATAGGACTAACTTGCTTGTCTGGAGTGAGAATCGAACCTGCGACCTTTAGATCACGGGGCGAGAGTCCTAACCACAGGACCAACAAGCTACTCGCATACATCACATCTTGTCAATGGAATCAAAATATGTACATCATTCACAATGTAACAATCTCCGTCGCTAACGCTACCGGGTGGTAGGTTCATTTTAGACGCTAACACCAACATAACAAACATACTAGGATTTCGCGATAATTTTATTTTTTGTGAAAATTCAATTTTAATTGGTGTTTTGTGAAAAACTGAAGTAAATTGAATAGCATTTCATCAATTAGAGATCACAGGTCATTTTGGTTACATCATAACTGTAAGATGATTTATACAAGAAAATAATATTTAATAATATAATACAAACTCTCTTATCCAACGTAGTACTTAATTTACTACGCCTTAAACATCTGTGAATCTTTGTAATTGGTAACTTATAACCAGACCAAAATTATAATTAAAAAAAAAGTTTTAACTGTTAATATTCTTTAATAAATAAATAAAATATAAACATTTTAGATTGATTTCGAATTTTATGTTGTGAAAATTAAATCATTATCTGCCATTTTGTAAAAAAAAAAACAGAAGCAAAGAGGAATTTCCGTAATTACAGAGCACAGTTCATTTAGACTAAGGCGTCTGATACACATGCTTATTTAGTGGCACGTGAGCATGCGCAGTATCGACCTTCTCTAGGCCTTGCTTATTAGTGGCATGTGTGTACGCACATTGATAGTAACGAGCATGCCACTAGCCATACAACCGCCGGTTGATTTATGAGCATGCCACTAAGTGGCATGCCACTAATTAGCATGTGTATCTGTAGCTTTACACAAACTGCTGGTTTTTTAATAAGATGTAAGGCTGAAATTGAAACATTAAAATTCCGCCACATTTGACGGTCTATAGCAGTCTGCACTCTACATTTTTAGTGCTTTCGATTTTTGCACAACTCCATAATTACATTACAAAACGTTTGTTTTCTGATGAAACTAATTTAATTTAACAAAAAAAAAATGTTTTATTTCCATTAATGTGACGGCAACTTGACACATCGATCTGGTTTGTGAAATGTCAGGTGCGCCACTGGTGAAGAGTTCGATCCGAGCCGGATGCCTGCCGCACAGAAATCATGAAAAATGTGACTACGTCAAACCTCGCCACTTGAAGGCAGACACTTCCCACTCTTGGCACCCAAACTCTACAATAGTTTAGACTCGACACAAAGCAAATTCCATCACCTGCGTCATTCAAAAAAAAAGCTGACTAAAGGTACAGATACACATGCTTATTTAATGGCATGCTAATGAGCATGCCACTAATAAGCATGCCCTAATAACTGTACACCCCTGCTCATTACTGGCATGCTTATTAGTGGTATGCTCATAAATAAGCATGCCCAAAGCCAACAATCAAACACACACGCTTATTAGTGGCATGCTCTTGTCATAGAATAGAGACGCTCTTGTTCAAAATGGAAAATTTGCAAACTGAAATAGAAAATTCAAGTGAACTAATAAATCAAAAAAGTTCCCGAGTTTCCATCCGCACATTTTTGATTTTAGTTATTATAATTTTTATCGTAAGATTTGAATCATTCATGCCTATTAATAAAGTTTCGTTAACATTATTTCTCACTATATTATTTTTACACAACGGTGACCGAGTATTCCACAGACATTCGTGATTCCTATAATAAGTCACGAAAAGTAATGTTTTATCATCTCCCCAACGCGCCATTTTTGTTTCATCTATCGCGGACTGAGAAGATCGCATTGATAATACTAGCCGCGAAGCCCGCGAATGACATAAGCATGCTCATAATAAGCAAGCCTATTCACACGTGCTCCAAAGATACCCCTTCTCCATGGTGAATGATATTGGCACGCTCATTACTAGCAATGTGCGTACACACATGCCACTAATAAGCAAGGCCTAAAGAAGGTCGATACTGCGCATACTCACGTGCCACTAAATAAGCATGTGTATCTGTAGCTTAACGGCCGAAAGGGTTGTTCGAGATTAAGTACAGTGATTCGGAAGGGAAAGATACTTAACCTTCGGGCACCGGAAAACCGAAAATAGTATCGGGGCCCGGGGCGGGGCCCCAGTCAAATTTGCGTTTAATGAAGTACCTATAATGATTTCAAAATGTTCTATAATATTTTAAATTACATTTCTTATATAAAACGAACAAAATTCTACTAAATTTGTCGTCATTTTATCAGAAACCTTGGTATTTTCACGTCTCATCACTCGCAAACACGCCCGGCCGACGGAAGTTATACGGGTAAAATGATGTAACCGTACCTTATAGAATATTATCGTCTACAGAAAAGCATTTTTTTCTCCTTTCGACTCTCTTAGGCTCGGTTGCGCCAGCAGAAGTAAATTTGGTTCGAGTAACATTGACCCGAGTAACTTTTTTTACCCTCAGATCAGAGTAAACTCGATTTCGGGTTGCACAAACAGCTTTTTTACCGCTGTCAAACCAATCATAAGGCTAATAGGGTGCCAAGCGGAATAAACCTCAAATACCGCATTTGTCTATGGAATTTGATTTATTTCAGTTTTTCACCACTGGCAATACGTACTTTTGCGGTTCAAAACCAGTTCAAACAAACCACTTTATTCTATAAAACAAACCAAACAAACGTCAAACCATCGCTAAAATAACGCGAAATTAAAAGATTCATTTTAATATTTACAAATTTCAATACGAAAATGACAGCGACAAAATTCAAATGACAAGTACCTATATGGATAAATGTCACATTTTCAAATCAGCTGTGAGAGGACGGCCATTTTTTTTACCAACGTTTTTACCTTTACCCATCTATCTTGGAGAGTAAAAAAAAGTTACTCAGATGTATGTACTTCGGCGAGTTAAATATTTTTACCATAGATGGCGCAACCCGTTTTAGTAAAAAACGTTACTCATGTAACTTTTTTACTAAAACTTTACCTTTACTTTAGATGGCGCAACCGGGCCTTACTGCACATTATCATTTTATTTTCTTTGGGGATTTTACTCTTCCTCTCTGACCCTCGACCTCTTCTCTTTCAGAAAGACGTCCAAAAACTGGATGATTCGTCTCAGACCAGTGGTTGAGTATCTTCCTGATTTTTGCAATATGAAAACATTTGCGCGTCTCGCTGTCCAAGGTATACGCAACGTGCATCTCCATCACCACATCTCAAAAGGCATATCGATCTGCCGTCTGGCATTCGTCCAACGTCGAACTATCATGGCTAAATCCGAGATCGCGGCACTTGTAACAGATCCTTCAATATAATATTTTAAAAAGTAACCCATAAAAACCAAGTTTTTATTACACTCCCTTTCTCATTTACTAGTTGAAACATTTTTTTTTTCGCTTAACCTACGCGTTGGGCTTCGGTCGGGCGACGCTACGAAAGGGAGTAATAAAAAATTTCCAAAAATCCAAAATTATACTATAAACAGGTTTCGCGTCTACCAGCCGCGTTAAAATATTTTCATGCAACTTAATAAGTTGTATGAAAAAACCATTCAATATTTGAAAAATCCAAAAATTTATTAATTTTTTTAACGAAAGTTTGATAGATCTTCTTGATCGTCGCCACGAGTCTGCTTGCAAAGTTTCAGCTCGATTGGATCACGGGAAAGGGGTTTAAAATGGTTCCAAAGTTTTTTCGTCAGACAAGAAGACAAGCAGACGCCACGAGTTAATATTCTAACCTAACCTAACCTAACCTAACCTAACTATACAGCGTAAGTATTGTTCATTTATTTAAAAAATAGCAGTTTTTTGTTACGCCCGTGTATGTTAGTCACTTCCTCTTTGAACCAGCTGTTAATTTCCATCTGTCGCAGATTAGATTGACAATTTTGAACATAGGTATTGTCTGTATGGATAGAATCTATCGATCGCCTTTATCTATAGTGAGGAGATTCGGGCGTGGGTGATGCTCTAAATTATTCAGCTTCTATTTCTATATACTGCCGCGTGTGAAACTAACTTGAAATGTAACGATTTTAGCAATCGCTGTATCACCACCAGGAGCAAGGTCACTTGGTCATATCAAACGAGAACTAACTACTAGGGATGGGCGTTGAATGGACGGACTAGTTGAAATCAACCGTTGACGTTGCATCGACGCGTCGACCGTTTACGTTTATCGCATGGACTAGTTAAATTCGTAGACGGTGGACAGCGGACGCCGTGGTCGGTGGACGATTCGAGATTAACGCAATGCAAAGCAACGAGCGAGAGCAAGACAAAACGTCTCCGTTTATTTCTCTCTCAACTCTCGCTGTCGACTTGTAGATGCCATAGACGGCTCGACGGGTAATTTCATTTCAACTCTAAAGTACACTACCATAGAGTGCAGATCTGTGTACACGAACTATGACTAGAGATTTGAAATTTGAATACATGCGTAGCGCGAGATAGGCTTAATAAGCTATTATCTATTATTTTTTACTTGATTTTTTGTGATGTCACGTGCGACGATTCGGTGAATTCCCAATTTTACGCCGTATAAAATAAAACAATTCTGTTTAATTATTTTATTTTTTATTGAACTATTATTAATTAATAGGCCGGCTAGATATTTTTCTAAAATCAATATTTTATTCGATCGATCTCGACTTCTTATATATTTACCTGAAAAGGGATGCTAAAATTTAATTATTGTGTTATTTCCTTACTTTTCAACTTTAGCATATAAATGATAAACAAACTTGTAGGGAATAAAATTTTCTATACCTAACTATGGTCCTTATTCAGGAGTCCAACATTAATTATTGTATATGTAATATAATCTTGAATTTAGGTTTAATTAATTTTTATTATAAATTCCCTATTTTCAACTTTATAGATAAAAAAATAAATCTATTATAATTTTGTTTACACCACTTTTTATTGTTTTTTACATGTTTCGGGAACAATGTTCCTTTTCTCAAATTGAGCCTTAAACTAAAGTTGACAAATAATACAGATATATTTATTTATTAATAATGTCACCACAAAGTGAAAGCCTGACTTTGAAAGATGTTATTCTTCAATAAATTTCTAGATAACATCTCAAATGTAAAGTATTTTTAAATTATGTATTTATTTATAAATTTATAGATAATAAATAAATGTAAAGGTTTTTATCATTTTATTTAACTTGTATTGAAACGAATGAATTTTTCGTAATCGATTTGAGTTAAGTGTAGTGATAGTCCAACGTTTTACAAAAAATAATACTCATAATCAAGGCAGGAATATAGTCCTGCTAGGTTATTATTGTTTTCCAAATAACCCTGTACACATGTAATAATGTGTATCTAATATATTTTTTTATACACACATTGCTTTGTACTTTATATTTTTAATTTTTATACTCATATTTTAATGCTTATACCCGATACTTTCACTGCTTATATATGTAGTTTATATTTATATTTTACTGCTTACACCTGATATTGTTGTGTATACCTACTTCTTTCTTTATTATATATAGAAAGAAGTATATAAAACAATATGTAAAAGCCTATAAACAAATAAATAATAAAATATTTCTTTTTTACATATAAGCACAAGTAGCGGTTTTACTTTCCCCGAAACTATATTCCTTCGAACTTCTTTAAATTTTAAAAATTAACGTAATAAAAATAACCAACGGTTGTGCCGTCGAGCAGCGTCGCGTCAAACCGTAGACAGTTGACTATCGTCCCGATGTTTAGATAAATGTCCGCGACGTCCGCGTAACGAAGTTGACGCGCCAACTAGTTGACAAATTCAACTAGTTGATCGTCTCGTCGATGGATGGACGTGGACGGTCTCGTTTCGTCGACGGTAAATACGTCGACGACCCATCACTACTAACTACCTGATAACCTATAGTCCACTATCATTTCTCCAATCGTGGCATTAAATTACCTATTTTTTGATTGGATTTAAAGATGATTAATGGACATAAGTCAAATTAAAATTGAAAGTATAGATAATAACCAGAAAGTCGACAATGTCGCGTGAAAAATACCGCATTCTTGGATGTAATGATTCATGGAAACTTGTAAGATGGTCTCTATACTGTTCAATAATCATGTGTAATCTGATTTTTATATGTACCTACTGTTAGTTTCCCACGAATAATTTCCCATAAATAATGTGTAATTTTACGTACAGATTACTTTGATAATATAAATATTATAAGCATTCAAGTTTAGTGAATATCCGACAACGAATATCGCCAATTTTTTAATTATTATTTTATTATTAGACGTTATTATTTAGTAATGCATAATTTTTTTTAATTATTATTTTATTATTAGATGTTATTATTTAGTAATGCATACTTTCCAATTTATTTATTAATTTTACTTAGGGTCGGTTGTTTGGTTCAGGAGTAAGAGTGAAAGTTAAGAAACAAGTAGGTACATAAATTTAAAAAAAATTTAATGCATGCTTTTATTTCTTTGCATACCTACATTATTAATCAAATTTTTATGGGAAGAAATAAATCACTATGAATTTTTACGAGAACAGGAGTTTTGAAAACGCAAAAATGTGTGCTTTAAACATGTTTTTATACTTAACTCTTGTCTGGTGTTTATTGCTTAATTTACTTCCTCACTTCCCGACTAGCTAGAGCTCTGAATCATTCAACTTTTATGTAAAGTGGATGACTATACATCATTAAATCATTTTCGACATAATTTGGTCATTATTCTGTTTAAAATTTATAATCACGTCACTAACATTTGTTTACTTAACCAATTATTTAGTTACATATTTTTAAATGTTCACATTACATTCAAATAAACTTATTTCTAAATAATTATATATGGGGTATAAAAGCAAAGGCAGCAATATCCAAAAAATCAAAAAAAAGGTTTCGAATGCAGTCACTGAGGATTATTTATTTAAAATGTACTGAATTCCAAATTTTATGTTCCAAATTCATATTTCCTATGAAATCTCAAATTCAGTTCATTACAAATTAGTAATCCTCGATGAAAGAGTAGCTTGTTGGTGTAGTGGTCATGACGCTCGCCACGTGATCTGGTGGTCGGCGGTTAGAGTTAGTGAGTTAGAATCCCATTCTAGGACACCAGCAATTTAGTCCTATTTTCATAGCTCAAGCGTTTAGCTTATTTTGATAATAGTAAAAATATTGATGTGTTCTGGTTCGCATCTCTATTAAAAAAAAATGACAGCATTAAATTTTTTCGGATATTGTTGTCATTGCTTTTAAACCCCGCTTATAATCTTATTGTCACGAAAAATATGTACCGGGAAAATTTGGATATCAGTCACGGAGGAGGAGCTCCACGTAAATAGACGTAAAGACGTAACCAATTTTTCAAAATTTTTCTGGTAAAATAATAGTTAAATAAGTACCTTAATCAACCACCTCTTTGCTAAATATCACCCGATTTCAACCTAAATTTTACTCTCCCTTTGTGATATAATCACTGTGAGAAATTCGCTTTGATACTCGAGTGTTTTGGATTACAAATACGTTTCCGGAAAGAATTACGGCAGCAATCTGAGGTTTATATGTACCTGCATCCAGAATTTTTCAATACATTAACAATGTAACAATATATTTGAAACATCTGTGCACGCAATCGCGTTTACATTGCCAAGGCAATCATTTTCCACAACGGACGATGAAACTACTTATAGGTAGGTTATATTTTTTTTAATACCGAGAAAATACGCTGTAATATATTTTATAACCACGGGTCCCGCCAATGCTAGGGTACTCTCGATAATACCGCACACTGCGATGATGTAACTTGGATTAGCAAATTGAAATACGGTATTTGAATAAGATTGGAACTGCGTAGTGTTTCAGGGTAATAAATAAGCAAAAATAACGAATCCGAACTAAGTATACATGTACTTCAATAGCACTCGATAAAATAAAACGTTGAGAAATCATAAAAGTAACTTATAATGTAATAACGAATGTTAAAAATTCATTCGCTTTAGTACAAATTAAATAAAATGTTAAAAACCTCGCAAAAAAATTTTTTTTCCAAACTTCTGGAAGGTTTTAATCATTTTATTTGACCCGATATTGAAATAACTTACATCGAATATTTTCAATATTCGATGTAAGTTAGTATAATGATTGTCCAATGTATCATCATCATCACACTACAACCCTTGGTGGGTCTTGGCCTCCTCAATATTTTCCTCCACTCATCTCGGTCTAGTGCCAGCTCTCTCCAGTTTCTCTAAGGTAGAGATATCTTTGAGGACGTTGTCACTCCATCTAAGTTTTGGCCTTCCTAAGCTCCTTCGCCCTATTGGCCTTGAGTTCAGCAGGGACTTTGGTGCTTGATGTCCAATGTATAACAAAAGATAAGATAGAATTGTTGGAAAAAAAAATTACATGTGCGGTCGGGGGACCTCCGTCGGGATCGAACGCCTTTTCTTCAATACCGAATGCAATTCGACATGGAGATCTAGAATATTTATATTTTCGTTACGTAAGGAAACGTTACTTTGAAGTTGTTTTTCCATTTTGTTTTTCTCTTTCGATAGTCTTTTTGACGCTGCGCATATGATTTCACTATTGTCTCTCTGCAATGTATATAAAGATTAAACATTCGAATCACGTTAAACTATATAAAGAGTAGAAAATACTTGTACAAAATATACAATTTTATTAACTTACTTTTCTAAGTTTGTTTTACCCATACTTATTGCAGTTTACATCTCTCGAATCTTCAATGCAAAATTGCCTGCTCGCGCACGATGCTCGTCTACTCGAATCTCGATACTCGCACGCACACACACACACACTCGTATATAAGAGCGAGAGAGGGAGAGAGAGAGAGAGAGAGAGAGAGAGGGAGAGAGGGTGAGAGGAGAGGGTGAGAAAAGAGAGAGAGAGTCGCATGGAGAAGGCGTAACGCAAGCAATATAAAACAAACGTTCAGATATGTTGATGAAAGAAGATATTATAATATTTTCGGCAATAAATAAGTAAATACATATTATTTAGGGACGGGTTACAGCTAGTAAAATTTTTAAATGTTTAAATAAAAGTCATATTTCTTGAATTATTTAACATGTATACTTGAATACGCCTAAAAATTATTTTCAAATTTTTAATTCCTTTTATATAATTATATTTTTAACAATTTTATACAATAAATTGTCGTTTTCCGCAAAACGAACATTACTTTAAAGGTGTCCCCGGTGTGAACAACTGTGATGAGGTGATCATTGTTTGCAATGCTAATTTCGTATATTTTCGCAACTCGGCGATGACATTGCGTACACACATCCACACACACATAGGCAGTAAGTAGGCGCTTAGCTGCGGAGGAAAATCGTCATACGATACTCTTTTTCCATAATTAGCTCCCTATCGCGCCGTGACGTCATGGATAATGAAATATGCGCACAGCGCCACGCCACGCCGGCGGTCGAACAGATCACGCACCAATGAACTAATTCTTAATTCTTATATCACGGGAACACGCCGTATCTTCGACCCCGAATTCTATACGTGATACGGAGATACATTACTTAGCGGCCTGACCTAATCACACCATCATAGTTATGAGTCACAACTCACAAAATCAGGTGACGGGGACAATTAGATACTAGTTGAGTGTGGTTTTTTTTACGTCTATTTTAAAAGAGCATAAAATTGTACAGAGATGAACTTCTTCTTTAGGCGAAGGGACCGGGTCGCAGAGAAAGAATGTCCTCCCTCGCGTATATTTAAGACACATAAAAGTATTTATTCTCGCATAATTAAATCCCCTCCTAAATAAATGCGACGCTTGAATATTTTTATTTAAATTTCGAACGTATAAAAACGTGTAAAAACGAATTTTTGTAATAAAGCACGACTTATTTACTGAAACATTATACTTTTTAAGACTGTTTAGTTAAACCTTTTCATAATTGTTTAAAAATTTACAAGCTCCTAGAACTTTTTATAAACAAGTCAAACGTATTGGAACCACTGTGTACCCAGAAATTTATGTTAGTTATGTTAAATATACTTCTATATATATTTTAGCGCTCTGTGGTTATAATTTAAACTAGCTGTCACCCGTCAAAAATGACGGAACATTGTTTGGCTTCTTTGCTAAGCCCTAGTGTATATTTATAGTATCTTTTTGGTGGTCCGCGAAGAGGTAGCGGTTACAGTCGTTGCCGCCTTCGGATTTGCTGGTCCGGGGTTCAAGCCCCATCTCGGCCGTTTCATTTCGGTTTTTTAGTCGTGAATTACGGAAGAAAATGGACAGACGACAGACAACGAAATTATTATTAAGTTTAATTACTAACATGTGGCCCATATTAGCAGGGAGAAAAGCATCATTGAAAATATTCCAAACATTGCATCGGACATTTTTTTTTCGTGTGTCTTTATTAAGTTAATAATACAATTTTATCACTAATATTCACATTTATATAAAACTAGCTTTAACCCGTCAAATGAAGTTCTTTTTTTGTTTGTAACGGCGCTATCTAGAGTAGCGTAGCGTCTTGATAACGTTAATGATGGTCATTATTAAATAGAGAATTATGCTTTTTTGCTTCTTATATCCCATAGTTAATAGCAAAAACTTTACAGTTGGATTTCTGCCTTGATAATGAGTCAAAAATGTTCAAACAACCGTGGTTATGGGATACGCAATATCAAAATTTGCATTTTTTTAAATATTTCCGACTTATTTTTTTTCAAAAAGTTGAAGAAATATCATTACAGTAAATTATATCGATTATGAAAAATTCATTCCTTTCAACACAACTCAAATAAAACTATAAAAACCTTGCAAAAAATAAATTTTGAATTTTTTCAAGGTTTTTATCATTTTACTCGACTTGTATTAAAGCGAATGATTTTTTCATGGTCGATATAAGTTACTGTACCTAATAATGGCGCATCTGTTGCAAAAAATAAGTCATAAATATTGAAAAAACCTACATCATTATTATTTGAGTCATCCGGCAGCGTTAGTGACGGACATGTTACATAGAGAATAATATATTTTGATTATTACCGATTAATACCAATGACATGCGATATAGTAATGGATACACTAATTAGTTTTAATTTTCCTTAAACTGAAATATAAAAATAAAATATATATAACATGTCACATAATTAACGCAAACCCTGAAAGTACTTTGTTAAGAATCGGCTACTGGTCTAAAATGTTCAAGCAACCATGACCTAATATCAATAGTTATGGAGATATGCAATATCAAAGTTTGCATTTTTCAATATTTCTGACTTATTTATTGCAAAAAGTTGAACTATCATTACAGTAACTTACATCGATTATGAAAAATTCATTTGCTTCAATACAACATAAATAAAATGATAAAACCTCGTAAAAAAGACTTTTTTCAATTTTTGTAATGAAAATGGAATGAGATCACCTATTGGATAGGAAGTTACGGACGGACTTGATTCAGCAGCCTCCTGTGCGATTTTTTCCATGCGCATATTAATTTCCTAACCCAATTAAATAATTATACTACGAAAAATGTCAATTAAATGTCAAATGGAAAAAAATCGGCGGATAATTAATCGTCAACTGAATACTAAAAACGGTGCGCACCACCGGCAGATTGGCCCAGGTCAAAAACCTCGCGCGAGAAGACATCAACGCCGGACGTCACAGCGACGAAGATGACAGCTGTGGCTGTATGACAAGTCGAGTATTTGTATTCCGGTTCGCGACGCCCGAAATAAATTATTTTGAAGGCTTTCAAGGTCGGCGAAATTGCCCGGAAACGGTCCAGGAAAGCGAGCGAAAGAGTGGAGATTTGAATTGCAAAAATTAATAACTAAAAAAGTTTTATTACGCCACGTAATTCAAGGAGAAATTACACAACACTTTGGCGCAACGCGAAGCACTTTGGCATCGCGAATAGCCGATAGCATCTAAATGAAGAATATGTACTCATTTGCATTGGCAGATTAGAAACAAGCTATGTCGTTTAGCGGTGCAGAATAATAGAATGTGGCCAACGAGTCATTTCGTCTATCGTCAATTTCCCGTTCATATACAGGGTTATTTGGAAAACATTAATAACCTCGCAGGACTATATTCCTGCCTTGATTATGATAAAATGTTCAAGCTATTTCAATAGTTAAGGAGATATGCGACATCAAAGTTTGCATTTTTTTCTCAATATTTCTGACTTATTTTTTATAAAACGTTGGACTATTATTACAGTAACTCATATCGATTACGAAAAATTCATTCGTTTCAATACAAGTTAAATAAAATGATAAAAACCCTGAAATATTCCAATTGGAATGTTTTCCAATTGGAATTCGAGGGTTTTTATTTTTTTATTTGACTTTTATTAAAGGGAATAAATTTTTCACATTCGATATAAGTTACTGTAATGATAGTTCAACGTTTTACAAAAAATAAGTCAGAAATATAGAAAAAAAATGCAAACTTTGATGTCGCATATCTGCTTAACTATTGATATTAGGTCATAATAGCTTGAACATTTTCGACTCATAATCAAGGCAGGAATATAGTCCTGCGAGGTTATTAATGTTTTCCAAATAACCCTGTACATTTATATATTCTTCTTCTTGTTCCTGACTTATACCAACTCACTGTCGTCATCGACTGTTGGAGTCAGCTCCCCTCGTCCTCAGGGTAGGTTCTTCTGTCCTGGATAACGTCCGCGTGCCCCTGCATCTGACCATCCATTTGCATCACCCATGAATTTGTTGTTCTTCCTTTGGATGTAATTCGGGGAAGATTGACACTGTGATCGGGTGCTCTGCGTACAATTCAATTGCCTTTTCTTCTAGCAAGATATTGATGTTGTCGATACCCAGACTTCCACGAATGCGTACCTATTCCGATCATATTTCCATCGTTTCATGAAGTAGTTACATACTAGTTTTACCATCCGGCTTCATCGTCAACGGTGATGGCAAAAGATTATCCCCACTAGTAAACTAGTGGAAATAAATATCAGGTGTGATAAAATGAACGATTATCCCCACTAGTAAACTAGTGGAGATAAAAATTTTATTACACTTGGCGTATTTATGTCAATGTCACCCGATATCCACTAGTGATGGGCTAAACAGTTATTGTGACAGTGATCGTGCGATTGCAACGATCGGCAACCATTGGAAACTGAGATTTATCACGGTTAAATAACCGTTTAGCTCATCCCTAGCGTGTAATGTTATATCCGTGATGAAATCATGCGTTGTATCTCTTTTTCAGACGAAAAATACGATAATATTCTATACGCCTATTATTCAGTCTCATAAGTAATGGCAAAAACTTCAAAGGGATTCATCTTCATTCTATTTTGAAAAAAAAATTCTTTACAACTAACTAACTAACTTACCATTACGCCGTTTCCCCGTGGGGGTAGGCAGAGAGGATAGAGCGCCATACTCTTCTGTCCTGACATACAACTTTCGCTTCGTCCACATTCATACATCTTCGCATGCAAGCTCGACGGTTGTTCAGGCTTCTAACAGGACCATCTTCCAGTATCTGGTTAATCTGGTCATGCCACGTCTTCCGTGGTCGCCCTCTGTTTCTGGCGCCGTCAACACTTGCATCATATATCTTTCTTGCCATTTTTTCCTCATTCATTCGCTCAACGTGCCCAAACCACCTGAGCGACCCTATTTTTATTCTATGTATTATGCTACGATCAGCTTTACATTCATTCCTAATATCTTCATTCTTTACTCTATCATACATGGATTTACCACAAATACGTCTAAGGGACCTCATCTCAATTCTTTACACTTTGGGTGAAATGTCAACGAGATAAGGGACAACTAAGTTTGCATCTTTTTTTTCAATATTTATAGCTTATCTTTTGTAAAACTTTAGACTACCTATCATGAAAGTAATTTATATCGAATATTAAAAATTAATTATTTTTAATAAAATACTAACTTTGGCGTCGCTTTTCTCCGTTACAATTAATATATTTTTCACAAGGAATTAGAAGTTTTTCGACTAGTATTCTTGTAAAAAAAAGTATTTTAAACCCCCAAAGTAGTGATGGTTAAACCATTATTTTAACCGGTTACACAATAACAGGTTATTTTCAATTTGCATTACGGCTAGTTACCGGTTAAAATACTACCACTACTTTGGGGTATTTTAAACTAGATCTGAAACCCCCTGTCAATTTTTAACATTTGAAACATTTGGTTAAATAACTAAAAATTAAATAATTGATTAATTGTTGTTGACTATTATATAATGTGGTTGTAAAATACCGTCAATTTTACGGTTTCTGTTGCTTGATTTTCTTATCAACACTTTTAATAGATTGCTATCCAAAAACTATTTCGTGCGGGATACGTGATTCGAAGCACTCGCTAAAGAAATTTATGATAAGTAACAATTTATTTACAGCGTTTTTTTATCTGTTTACCGGATTCTCGGACCACTTTGGTAAACCAATGATAGCAGATTTTCGAAATACACGACAGAATACCCCAGAAAACTCGCACCAGAATATTCTTAACGAACGTGAAAACCTAAAAACATTTTTAACCTATCCTAATTTGTATTTTTTATTGTGATTCGCAAAAATCGGGGATTATTAATTTAGAATGTACTGAATTCGAGATTTCATAGAAAATTTAGCTCTACCCTTACAAATCATATTAAGGGCAGCAATATCCACTTCAACCACTCATCCTCCCTGGCTACCCCCACAGAGAAACGGCGTGATGGTTAATCAGTAGAAATGGGAAGAAAAGTTCAGGTAACTGAACTTTCGTTCACCAGATCGTTCAGTCAAGTGAAGTTCACTTTAAATCGTTCAGTAGTTCTTTGAATTTTTATTTTTTATCTACTTCAAGTTTCGTAAAGTGAACTGTTCAAGTTTTGTAAAGTGAAATTTAACAAAATTGAGGGATAAATATTTTGGCGACCAAAAAAAAAAGATCACTGGAAAAAATATATTGATATGTCGAAGAACAATATCACAATTTTCTCAAAATAAAATTTGGTGACCAAAAAAAAAGGTCACCGCCGGGAAAATATATTGATATATCAAAAACAAATACCGACATTTTTCGGTCAAAAAAAGTCGCTGGAAAAAACATCGAAATAGACACTAATTCGATACTCGAAAAAGAATGTAGATCTTTGATGTATCGCGAAAAAAAAATATCATGCTAAATGAATATTTTTTCGATATTATATAAAAAAATTATTACATTTTACTGTATGTTTCCCAAAAAAAATAATATATACTATTCGCTGATTACGAGATTAAATTTCCAAAAATTTTATCTCTTAACCGCCTCCAAATTTATAACTACCCAAAAATTTTTGCAGAATTTAATGAATGAATTTTTCATCTACTGAACTAGTGAACAACCAGTTCACATAAGTGAACTGTACCGTTCGTTCGTTCAGTAAAGTGAACTGTTCTAAAAGAACAGTTCGTTCATGAACGACCCATCTCTATTAGTCAGTAGTTTTGGGATAGGATCTCCCATCCCACGCACATGCTCAGATTATAATAACCTTTTGAATTCAATAGATATTTTTAATGCTAAATACGAAGAGTATCGTCACATGGCGAGGCAGATACTAGAAACTCGTCCCCCTCCCTGACCATGTGAACTATATACATTACGAACCCTTTTATGTTTATGATAAAGTTAAATAAGAAACAATCACATAAATGAAACTGTAAAATTGTTTGATCTGTCATTCATATCAAATTGACTCGTCTATAAATATGTCTATCTGTGTCATCCTTTAACTGTGGGAGACATTTAACTATTTTTCTTTATTTTGTATTACCGAGCAATTATGTCTCCCTCTTGGATTACCGAATAAAATAAAAATAAAAATAATAATAATTACCGATTATTATATTCAAATTTACCTAGGATCAATATGCTCACAGCAACCGACGTTTACTATAATTAATAACTATCGCATGCCGAAAACCCATTATCCGGATTTATTTTAGATAAAATTTACTACAAATCGTACGTAGTCGGATCGAGATTTGATTATTTAGCTAATAACTTAGCTAGTAACAAGAATTTGACATTTTAATACGAATCGATAAATTCTAGAATTTACTAGCCGAGTATTCGCTAAGACTTTTATGTTCTGTCATTATTTTAATGACATTAAAATTCGTCCATCACGCTATACAGTCGGTCCTCACTCAATTAACGACCAGGTTCCGTTCGCGAATTGGTCGGTAAACGAATTACTTACTAAATTAGAATAAATACTACATACCATACTACCAATTCGAATCTCGCCCGTTATTCGTAATTTACAAAATCAATAGGTACAGGTTATTCAAATGCGTATTTCAACAAATCAAGAATGGGCTTGTAATGAATGTTTTTTATTTTATTTATTATTATTTAATATATGATAGAGACCTGGAAGGTCTATGGATAACATTTTACATAATAGTTCGATATAATAATATAATAAAAATAAGTATAATAATAATAACCCTAACATTGATGCTGACATTCTTGCAGATACCTTATCATCGTTCAAAAACTCATTCATACATCCATTTTCTAAACGATGACCTGAACCTATCGATCCATTAAATCAATTATTTAATCGCACTACATTCAAACACTAAATATACAACACACATAAATGTGCAAATATACATGTTACTAGAGCGTGCCGAAGACACTTGTAATTGGGATAATGGGCATAGTCTTCACTATAATGTTTATTATCAGAGTATCATGTACCTATTATCCTGTTAGCGTCTCTAATAAATAAATAAAAAAGGACACAAAGTAATTTGTTATATTTGACTCAGTTTTATCACTTTCGTCGGTTCTACTTTGAAATTGTTAGTAGTTAATTGTTTGGTCTGTTGTGGTAGGTCATTGTATAATTTTAATCCGTTACAAAGTAGTCGTGATTGTCTAGTTTTTATTTTGGCTTGAGTTCGTGGTAGTTTTGATCCGTTCTAATGTACATAGTGTTGTTGATTTTCATGTATTTTGTGTAACTTAATGTCTTCGTCTTGTATTTCGCCATTTGTTAGCTTGTGAATGAGTTTTGGTATTTCGATTTTTGTAATGTTATCAACGTTAACCGTTTTAGTCAGGTATTTCAAATTGTAGACAATTTTCTTTATTTTGTTGTCGATGGAGTCTGTTTAGATTTGTCTTGTTTCCGGTTCTTTGGAAATTCGGCGTGATTACGGCTAACCCGTAAATGTATATTTTTCATTAGACAATTTTAATTATTTAAAATGGGATTTTTGTGTTTGATTAAATTTCACTTTCGTTGAATTGATAAGAACAAATCTTTCGTTTGATTAATTGATAATACCGCATCTATGAAATATCTTTTTTTTTTTTAAACTTTATATTTTTTTACTTTAAAAAAATTAAATTAAATTATTCATTTAAAAAAACAAACAAACTGCATTGATTATTTTTAACGTCAACCGGTATACTGCTGCATCTTCGTCAGGACGGACCCACAGTAACTAACTAACTAACTAACCATCACGCCATTACCCCGCAGAGGTATAGGATAGAACGCCATATTCCTCTATCTTGGTATACTACTTTTGCTTCGGCTACATTCATACACCTTCTCATGCATGCTCTGCGATTGTCGAGGCTTTTAAAAGGGTCATCCTTCAATACTTGTAGAATCTGATCATGCCAGGACTTTTGCTGACGCCCTCTATTCCTGTTACCTTCAAGACTTGCCCTATATATAGATCTTGGCCTCCTCTAGGGCCTCCGTTCACTGATTCAGCTCTCTCTTTGTCTTGTCTTTGAATACGTTATTAGTCAATCTTAGTTTTGGCATTCACCAGCTCCTTCGCCCTATTGGTTTTGATTCAGAAGGGACTTCAGTATTTGTTGTTCATGACCGAAGTCTTCCTAATTTTATAAATTTTGTGACGCTTAGCTCCTTAAACGTAGTAACGAGCTCATATTTGTAGCTCCTGCGCCATGTCGAATATCTAGGTCCTTTACGCCGGTCCTTTCATTTTCCTTTCAAAAACTTTCAGAGCTCGCTCGTTCAGCACGGATCTAATGAGCGCTTTGTACACTGATACATCGCGCTTCTGGATTTTATCTGATTTTGTAAGTGGAAATAACAGCGAACAAGTTACCAGCGAGTGCAGTTTTAACGAGGAATATGACAGCATCAGATATCTGCATGGAATGTAATTAAAAGTTAACCCATAAATTCATCGTTTTCATTATAGATCCTTTACATGCGAGGTCTCGGTTTCCATTTTATCGAATTGGTCGCCACTTTTCAAAAAAAACAACCTAATTTCGTTTTGTAGCAATTTAAAATAAAGATATATTCTTAAGTACCATTATAATTGTACCAGAAAGTAGGTAGGTACTTGCCCGAACATCTGAGATAAATTTGCATTTTTGTGTGTGTATACGTATGACCCAAATGCATGTAAGAATGCATTGTCACCGACATCGAGTCGATGTGCAAAATTTCAGCTCGATTGGATGACGGAGAGTGTGTTAATTTTCACTCCCATGATTTTTCCACAATATAGACAGGCGATGAAATTAATATATTATAAAGAAATTCAAAAATGCCACGAAAATCACAATCACAAAGCGTTAACTCAGTGTATATTGTAGAAAATATTTTGAGTATGTTCAAATTTTTCAGAACAGAACTGGATTTTTGTCACAGGAAATCATTAATCAATCAACGTATATTATAGATGTCTCACAGAGACGAAACCGGGACGAGACGACTCACAGACTCGAAACGTTAACGTATATTCTATCATGTGACCTAGTGATCACTTAAGGCAGCCGTACGGTAGGTCGCAAACCCTATGTACACCCAAAGACTTTCATACCTACTTTCCCATCTTCTTCTTCTTCTTCTCAGCCTTCGTCTTTCCACTGCTGGATATAGGCCTCTTCCTTATTTTTCCATTCTTCCCTGTTGTTGGCTAATTGTAGCCATTTCTTCCCCCCCACAGCGACAATATCATCGGCCCATCTCTTTTGAGGTCTTCCGATGTCTCTTTTATTTTCCCAAGGTCTCCATTTCAGAACTCTGGGAGGCCATCTTGTAGTATCCCGTCTTGCAACGTGTCCTGCCCATTGCCATTTTAGCTTTTCCATAAAAATATATTTTCGTCCCTGTGAGACATCTACAATATGCATTGATTGATGTATTGTACACGTTGTATCGGGTTTCTATCCGTGCGTCTCCGGATACTGGAAATCTAGATATCTGCACAGCGACGGTACCTGCTTGTACGTCATTTACCTGGCGACTCGCGACCTTTGCGATTCGCAAAGTGATTGGATAATCCCCGTCACGCGAATCTTGCCGCTTTGACCTTTCAGCCGGGCGACGCTAACGACGCCATGGTGTGCACCGGCATTTTTCTTTTCAAACTTCGCAAAGTAATCACGTTGAAAGCTGACTCCTGCGAAATCCAACTCTTCAAGATTCAGGTTGGTTTATAAACGAAAACCCTTCATTAGTATGTAAAAATAAGTGATTACATTTTCCTCAGGGACCTAGAGCGCAAAGTATAACTAGTACGCAAAATTAGGCTTAGGTTTGTCAAACGATGTAGGATTGTATGCAGAGCATACGAATGTAGATTCAGTTTTGTATACAGGGTGTAACAGAACTAGTCCACAATACTTTACAGGTGGATTCCTGCCTACAAATTGTGAGTCAAAATGTCCTCAAAATGAAAACAAGTTGGACTATCATTGAAGTGACTTACACCGAATATACTACATTCGTCTTAGTATATAAATAAGTAAATGAAACTTAAATGAACTGGCTTTATTTATTGTAAACTCCATTTTTAAAAATTAAAAATCAACGCGCGATTTTATCCCATGACTGATAAGTTAACGCAAACTAATCAGAATAGACGTGATTGAATATTAAAATGATGTTAATGTGCGAAATCATGTGTACTATGTCATATGATGGACTATAGACGTCTCTGGCATAGTCCATTCGAATATATTAAAGAAACTGATTTAAAACATATACGAGTATAAAACATACAAAAAGTTGATAATATTCGGATGTTCTTAAGGTGGAATTGGTGAACGATGCGTTGTGTTAATTGATCACTTAAGCCAGCTCACACGGGTCTTAAGCCCTGGGCCACGCTATAAAAACTTCCATACATGTTTCCCGTGTAAATATAGCTTCGTCTCTGTGAAAAGTCTATAATTTATCTTGATAAATAATTATCCCTCTAGGGACAAAATACAGTACACTTGGGCCTCGTATAACACGGTTTTATATAACACTATTTTATATAACACGGATGAATAAATTGGTATATTTTTCGTACAACACGCTTTTTATAACACGGTTTCAGAAAAATAAATGAATTAAATAATGTTTGATTTGTAGATTGCGTCCATGACTGAACATACCATGAGTCATGATGATCTCACTCAGCATATTGAGACTTGTCAATTTCGTTTCAATTAATCGAAACTTTGAATGAAACTACCACAATTAATGACTCAGAAAGCAGTTGCAGCGAGGTAGCTACATGTTTCAGTTTAAAAACTACAAATGAGGGCTTGGAATTGGCTATTAAAATAGGAAAAAAAATATTGAAAAGGATCCTATAATGGAAAGAAGTTCGAAATTCAAGAGGGAATTACAACAGATTTTGGAACCTTATAAGGAAATACGTAACGGTTTATACGCTAAAAGCAGACAATCGCTTATTACCGATTTTTTGAAGGCTAAAACCACAAGAAATTCAGAGCCCTCATCCAATGGTGAAAACTCACAACCGATGTCGAAAAAGAGTAAAAATTAAGAATTATTCTAAGTGATAGCAATGATGAATGAATGCCACATTATATTTATTTATTTATATATGGCTTTTTACATCAATAAACTTAATATGAACATATTAAAAAAGAAGAAAAAAAGAGAAGACTATACAAATATCCATATATAAAATACATGATATATTATATGCATTATTAATGGTTTTTTTTCAATAAATATGTAAATTTTTATTGAAAAAATAAAGTACATATTCATATAAACTATTTCGATTTTTTTTTGGAACGCAAACCCTAATTTTGTATGAACTTCAAACCTTGTATAACACGGATTTGTATTACACGAGGTTTTTGTGGAACCATATAACCGTGTTATACGAGGCCCGAGTGTATTTGTATTCTCAGAACATACCTACTTATAAAAATATTGTTACAAATTATTTTCGTTATGGTTATTGTAAAGCTTATGAAAAACATAATTTTTAATCATCCGATAAAGCCAACGACTGTATGTTTTCAGTAATGTTTAGCTGGCACGTGAAATATAAATGCTACGAATATAAATACTCATTTAATCAATATCGAAGTGAAGGCTTCTGGATGGCAAAGAAAGTTAAATTATGCGGCCTTCGCGAAATTATTACCCAACGAAGGAAGGAACATGATTAAATCGTGAAAGGGAGGTACTTACTTACTGTGGTACAAAATTAGCCCTTTCAATACTTTTTCAAATTCGAAACCGCCTTTTGGAATAACAATGATATAAATATTTTAAAAATCATGAGCGTACTTACTCATGTACGCGCGGTAGAAGTTATAATTAATAAAAATCTTTGAGTAACAATTGCCAGAACACTAAATTCAGTGAAAGGGGCTTTCGTGGTGGTAACTCTCTACTTAACGCTATAGGGAACAGGGAACGGACGGTTCATCAAAAATAATTTTATTTTAAAATTGCTCCAAATTTTACAAAAAAAAAAAAACGAATGCGCCTAAAAATAACTTCAAAAATGCTTGTCGAGCTATGATACAACTTTTGAACAAGACATCTAATTAGAACTGTTACACAAGAAGGAAGACCGATTTTGAATAAAGGGGTTACATCACCTTTAGGTATCAAAAAGTAAATTCAAATTTATAAAAAAGAAATTGACTTAACTACTGCACATACATTATATACCCCACGTATTAATTATTTTTACTATCTTTGTCTACGGCGTACATTGGTTAATATTTTTTATTAACATATTATTTTGAAAATTTCAATATGGCGGAGCTATAAGCTATCCCGCAAAGGTCTTTCTCCCGTGACATGCGCAGCTTTTAAACATTACCACGTCGTCAGGATTTG
>JADDOH010011911.1:0-18973 GCA_016648135.1 Agrypnia vestita
AGTTTATGTTTTTCACCTAATTCAATGATAAATCCATCAATAATATAACAATATTAATTAATTGAACATCGATTGGTTTCGATGCTACTGTATCTTTAACAGAACGGACATTAAAAATTCGTGTGCGAAAATTATGATTATGATTGGACTCAATGAGATGATTCACAATGATTCGAATTTGCGAATCACGAATCGAATCGGAGTCCAATCATATTTTGATATAGAAACAGGGATAAAAATATTAAATACTAAAAACTTAAACTTTCCCTATAGTCTCCAGTTGGCTTCGGCATTATTGGGTAAAATACAAGATTTTTCAACACCATCTTAAGACTCCACCCCGTCCCACCCCTACCCCTCAAAATATTTATCTCTTTTGGTAGGAAATTTATTACAAAGAATAACATAATATATTGTTAAAAATATATATATTATTTTGGCCTTCGGTTAGATGAACACGCACGTGTTGTGAAGTTGTTAGTATGTAAATAATGGTATGGTTGTGAAATGTAGTGGTATTTATATGCTAGTATAGTATTTTTCCTGATGAAGAGACGGGTTCGTATTGAAACCGGTAGCCTAAAAATTTCCGTTAGTGGTTATATACTAATATACTTTGTCCGTAAGTTATGTCTTATATTACAACATCATAATAAAATGTGTCTTTTTTTACAAATATTCACTTATATTTATGTTTTAAAATATTCAGTAGTAATTTTAATAATAAGTAATAAAAAAACGATATTTATAGAAAATTTTCCAATGCATATAGAAATATTAGATTTAAGAACGTGTTGTATAGTTGTTAACTGTGGAGTTATTCCCAAGTTATGTAGTAATGTGGTACTACGTTAAAGCTTGTAATGTAGATAACTACAGAAATGGCTTTTGTATGTGATAATAAAAATTCTTTCAAAGGCCTTGCAGGAGCTTTAAAGTTTGTTTGGTCTAAAACATTTTATAAAGTTGAACTGATAAATATTGCGTGCGCGATATGTAACAGATGGTAATATATTTATCTCATCTTTTTAATTTTATTTGATATTCGTTTTAATACGGCTCACGAATTAAATTCGAAAAAATTAAATATCCATTATATATTTTGTATGTACTTTCCTGTGCATCTTATAATGTTATAATTAAAAAAATATATTATGATCTTAATTGAATCCTCATATGTTTCTTACATTTTGTAATTACATACATATAAAGGATGACTTGATTAAAATAGGCGTGGTTTAAAAGAGACATACAATCATACAATCACTCATTAATTATAATGAGAACATTTCACGGATTAATGCAGAAAAACTAAAAAAATATGCGAAAATTCTTAATTGCTTAGGCGGTCTTATATTCTTTGAATAAACAAAAATGAAATTTATCAATTCTAAGAACATTAAACAAAAACTGTACGCTTAGCTTTTACAGGACCCGCATCGAATTATGAATCATTTTATATAATAATTTTGCCCTTTAGCCGATACAACGTCGCTGAACAATATTGCATTGGAATTAATGAGAATTATTTTTAAATGGCAAAAAATATTCAAAATTATATTTTGGAAAAAGAAACATCATTTTGATATTGACGAAGGTTTGGAAATTCTACAAACAAATGACATAGGATTACAGTTACGTCAATAAGTAATTAAAAACAGTGTTAGTGGCAAACGAAACATTATAAATAAATAAATCTTTTTTGGAAGTAATTACATTTTGAATTCATTTTCACGTCAGTTTCCTGAACTCCAACTCCCAAATATTATTTTTTTGTTTTTGTTAATACACATACTTGCAATTTTAATTTTAAGTTCACGTTGTATACTGATGTAAGAACCTTTGGCCCCGAAATATCTTAATTATTCAATAAGTAGTGGTTGTATGCAAAGTGTTTTCTTTTTATTGATCAATTTAATATAAGTCAAATAAAATTAAATGAAATACTTAAGGCGTTCGTCCGGCAGAGTGAGCAAACTTCACAATTTTTTCTCACATCTTCTCTTGTGTTTTTTATCGCATTTAAAAAATTCATTCATCAGATTACATATAATCAATTAATGTATATTATAGATGTCTCACAGAGACGAAACTGTATTTTTTCAAGGGAGAGTAGGTATAGAAGACTTTTTTGGGAGGCCATAGGACTTACGACCTATCGTACGGTTGGCTTAGGTGATCACATTACACATATGTAACGTTCGCCATTTCCACCCATGATAGAACACCATGTCTAATAATTTTTTGAAAGTTGATATATATTAAATTTTTGCGCCACGTTTCACATGTGAGTTCTAACGACCCCCTAGCGGCTAGCACTAAAGTTTTTTCCTTCCCCTTGAATAACCATAGATGTCGCTAACAATTAATAGACATGGTATTCTATCATGGGTGGAAATGGCGAATGTTACATATGTGTAAAGTGATTACCTAAGCCAACCGTACGATAGGTCGTAAGTCCTATGGCCACCCAAAAAAGATTTCTAAACCTACTCTCCCTTGAAAAAATACAGTTTCATCTATAATATACATTATATCATTTATAATATACATTAATTGATTATTGATGTCCCTGTGACAAAACAATCCAGTTCTGTTCTGAAAAATTAGGACATACTCAAAAGATTACATATATTTAAAATATGGATATCATATTCAAATGGCACAAACTAAATAATAAATCACCAAACCTACTATGTTTTAAAAATAAAGAAAATTGCATCGAAGGTTTGGTAATTTATAAATTAATTATAAAATTTATTTTGTATCATTTTAACAAGATATTCGTATTCAAAATATGTGACCTGTCGAACAAATTTAAATATGATATCTTTCCCAACAAAAATGTGATAAACAACGCAAGAGAAGATATGAGAAAAAATTGTGAAATTTGCTCACTCTGCCGAACGATAGCCTTAAATAAAATTTCAGTATGATTTTTATCATATTATTTGAATTCATTATTAAAATGAATTTTTAATATTCAATTCAAGTAACTTTGAAGATTCTATATCGTTCGATAAATGATAAATCAGAATTATAGAAAAGAATTAAAGTTTTGAAATGCCATTTCTTTATCAATATTGGTAACTAGCCGCATACCCATGAAAATTTACTGAACATGGTTCGCGTCCTTGTTAAGCCCTAGTATATATTAATTATACAATATATATTTATGACAGGTTACGAATATGCGGTGGTGGCAACATTGATAGCGTTCCGCGCTGGCATTTGCGCGGCCGAGGTTCACGCCCCACTTTCGGTCGTGTAATTTCGTTGTTTTAGCCGTGAATTCGAATGAAATTACGGACGCCACAAAAAGTTACAGACAGACAGACATACAACGAAATTATTATGTTTGATAGAAAATTGATGTTACAAAATTTTCGAAATATTGATTAGGTGGGAAATTACCTGTAAAGTGTGAACTAGCTCTGTTGCAATCTGTATACATTTATAATTATAAACTCGCTTTAATATTGCATTACACACACACATCTCCATATTGTAAGAAATTATCAGACACACGCGCATTAAACTACGTGAATATATTAGCAATGCGAAACTAAGTACTTCATAAAATATAACAAGCACCTCGATATTTGTATGAGAAATTTTATTACTTAAGTAAATGACGCTATTTATCACCGCACCCTAAAATGGAAGACCATTCTACTAAAAACAACACCGCAGAATGTTTTGTGGTCATGTTCATATTTTTTACGGCTTTAGGACTAGGACAGTGAGGGCAAGGGAGCATGCAAGGGTCGACAAAATTAATAATGCGGTGAAGATGTCATCATCCTAAACGAGATAATCTAATGTTAGATCGTAATCAAATTAGGAATAGGTAAATGATGCAATTCATCTCTATCTGTGGTGTGTTTTCTAGTATTTTGTAATTCTGTTAAACTCGAAAGATTAACAACTGAAAACTACCAAACAAAGCAACCAAGAAGACTTTACGAGGCCTGAGATAAGACGAAGAGAGAAATACTTTGGGATAGGCCTAGTAGGCTTACTTATTTTACTAACACAAACACAAAGGCTCTTCAATCTGTTGGAGCCACCAGGTGGAAAAGAAAAAGAAGAATAAGTATTTAGGTATATTTTGACAAGGACTTACTCTTCATATTTGTTCTTGAAAAACTCGTGTATTTACGGAAACATTACAGGCTATGATGATTTGAGGCCTATGATGGACGGACCCTAAAATGGCGTAGCGCGACTAATTGGAGGCATAACTAACACATCCGTGAAGCGGGATCAAAAACAAAGAGATCATAAACAAAGCGGGATCAAAAAAAAGTCTGCCCGGGTTCATATCGCGCGTCTTTTCCCCACTTTTTCAATCCTACTTTACTTGTATGCTCGACTTACTTGTAACATTTACACCGTAATCGCACCCTGTAAATCTCAAATCATCCGAAATAAATCAGTCAGTATGCCAAGCGTGGAAAATCTGTTTTTACTATCTAACTGAAATTTTTGCTCGCTTGCCACGCGTTACACTACACCCCTGCATTATTGCGACACGTATGCACATGATACCTGAAGATTTGATGACCACCAGCTCTATCAAACATTAATTTGGCTCGGTAGACAAGTAGTACCTACTGCGTAGCCACTAAAGTTTTTTTTTAAAACTATTTTATTAGAGACACTAACAGAATATGTGTACATTAAGATTAAGACTCTGCCTATTATTCCAATTACAAGTGTCTTCGAACTGCTCTAGCATAAACATGCATATATAAATTTTAGAATATTAATTTAGAATATTAACATGTAAAAATATGTAACTAAACAATTTGTTAATGTGTTCTATCGGTTAAGAATATCGTCAAGAAAATGAATGTTATATAGGAGTGACATTTTGAATGAAGATAGGGTATCTGCAAGAATATCAACATCAACATTACGGTCAGCACAATATGCACACATTATTCTGATGGTAGAAAAATTAGCAACATTATTAGAGTGCTAGCTTATTCTAAAGAACTCCGAGTTTCTTTTTTTTAGTTTAACTTACAGATAAAGAAGTATAATCAATAGCTTCACTGAGAATCTTGCGTAGTACAACAAGATTGGATATTATCCGTCGGGAATAAAATTTGTGCATCTTGAAAAAGACAAGTTGATCCTCGTAGCTGTGAAGGTGACTATGATGACCAGCTTTGTAGTAAAAAAATACGTAGAAACTTGTTCTGAACTCTTTCGATTCTCGCAAAATGTGTTGTATAATAGGGTGACCAAATAACTGACGAATATTACGTACAAGTGATATACAGAGAATTTTTAGTCTTTGAGGATTTTTAAATCGTAAGTAATTCTGGTTATAAATTCCAACATGGTATATATACTTTGTTTATAATAACATTATCAAAGAGGTTTCTAAAAGTGAGCTTAGAATCTAGCATAATACCCTGAACCCTTATTGAACTGACTTTAGCGAGTGGGGCTTCGTTCAGTTGATAAAAAATTCTATTTTTTGGGTATAAAAATGCGCTGTTGTTAATACAGTACAAATACGGACATCGTACAGAGATCTAACTGATCTTAAGTCCGAGCCTTTGGACTTCGCTAGCTGGCTTACAAAACGTAACTAACAAAGGATCTAGTCTGGGGACCCGGTAGAGGAATCTGTAGATACTCCAGTAGTGACATGAGGACCTGGTCCTGGACCTGGACCCAGCAGCAGTATCCGGGGTTGGTCACGATACCGCGAGGCGCTGCTCTAGGCGCTTGCCCAGCTTGTCACCGAGGATTACTCGTCATTTGTACCCACGCCCCTGAGTAAATGCACCCAACATCTCGAGCGGATAGATCGGCGTCCGTGCGACCGTGTTATAACCCCATTAAAAAGTGTAACTAATACATGAACATTTCTTTACATCGAGTTATCAATGATTCCGCACACTTGTCTGCGTTGATATGCGGAATGCGTACTCTTTATTTATTTCCTTCTCGAGAATATTAGGTCGAAACATACTATATTGAAATTTTCCTCCACCATCACTCATTTAACGACGCCGAAAATCAGGCGCCGCTTTCCCAACAGCCTTAATTAAAACACACTGGTGGCGTGATTTTTACAATCTCCATCGCGGCTGAGCATTTAGCGTCAACATATCTTCCGCAGCTCGCGCGGGGCGGGCGGCCCGGCACAGAACTAACTACAAAGTGCTATAAATTACGCCGCCCGGCCCATAAGTTTCGCGGAAATAACGGCCGGACTGTTGGGGTAGGTCGGGGAATATCAAACGGATCCCGGCCTTTCTAGTTTAAAGCGAATGCTATACGTAAAATCCGTTGAGAAACTCATATTAAACTGTTACATCATTTTTTTCAACCAAATTAAAATAATTGCTTAGAAATATATATGCAGAAAAATATTTGATTACCACCGGAATAAGAATACGGGACATTCCATTCCAGAGAACTGCGATATAAATTTCAAAATATTTATATAATAAAAATTACAATTACCTACTAGATTACAGAAACAAAACCGTTTTTACGAAATTAACGAAAACCAAAAAAATTATCTGGAAAATAGAAGCGATTTATCAAAAGCGTATTAATTTCAAATCATCGCTCTGTTTTTAATATTCATTCAATTTTCACATTTTCTCTTCTACATACGCAGAATTGATACAAATATAAGTCCGTTTTTAAAAATCTAACAAAATTATACTAAGTAGTAATGTAATGAATCCCAAAAATCTTTAAGTAGTTTAATCTTTAATAACTTCTTCTTCAAATATAGCAAATAAATAATAATATCTTTAATAGATTGATATCTTTTGACGCTAAATGGCGTCAAAGAAAATCAATCTCTTATGAACAAAATGATTTTGTTGAGACATTATTAATTTAATATTAACAAGAAAATAGTTTGTTTTCACCAGTAATTTATTGAAAATACCAACATGTTTCAGAGCCAATGGTCTCTCACCAGGATACAACGTTTACTAAAAAGTATACGTTGTATCGTATAAAGATAATACCAATTAAAAAAGAAATACGAAATGAATGACTGATTGAATACTAATATGAAAACAAAGTGAAAATATAACTATTTGTAAAAAGGATATTCTATTTACTTTTATTACTTTTATTACTTTTTCTTATTTTTAAAATTTATATTTTATTCTACGGTAATCCTGCATAATTTGTATGTAAAATTTGTGAATCCTTATAATATTAAACAAATAATAAATTTACAAAAGATGATTAGTAAATTTGGCATAATTATTGATTTCTAAGTGTTCCTTAACTCTAACATAAAAATGTCTACACGTTTTTCCTAAGTAAAATTAATTACAAAGTTGGTATTTTAAAGATACTATTGGTGAAAACAAAGTATATTCTTATAAATTATTATTTCATTTGAAATATTGCGATACAATTAAAAAAATATATTATAAAGTTAAGTTATAAAAATATTAACTATAAAATTTATGTTTTAATGAAAACATAATTTTTAATAAAGTTGCAAACATATTTGGTACCGAAGTTTTAGGAATAGAGAAGTTCCACGATAATTATGATATCATGACATATAAGATTTTAACTTTTCGATATTGTAGTTAAGACAGTTGACTAGCGATTCAGTGATTGCGGGTTCGAATTTTATTCTATGCCAAAAATAGATAGTCCTATTTTTAAACGGTAATATGCTAAAAATAGGACAATCTATTGAAACAGGCTGTATTTTAAAATAGCAACATAATGTAATCTTTTAGGCAAAATTAAGAAATTCAACCAATCGGCCAACACCAATTGTCAAACGCTTATGTCAAGAATAAATCACACCGAAATTGTGGTAAATTATGTACACTGAGGTCAAATTTTTTTAACAAAAAATATAGTTTCATGTAAATAAATAAATAAATAAAAAATAAATAACCTTTAAAAATTTTAATAAGCAATAAAATATAACCTTTAATATTTGGTTGAACATTCGGAAAGACCTTTGAGTAGAATGGTTGAGAGGGTTGAACACCTTAACGATGTAAAACGACAGCTCCGACACTGACTGGGACTTAAACCGCGACTTAAGCGCCCGTAAATTGAATGTTAATTTAATCGATTCAACTATCGTCCTTATGACCATAAATCCCTTCATGACTATTCATAAAAATTTTCCAGATGAAATAGTTTTTCTACTATCATCAAGTACTTAGAAATATTTTCCGAGCTTTTAAGTACTTGAGGATATTCTTTTTCCACAAAGTAATACTTGAAAAAAATGTTAATGTGATTCATATTAGGCTTATTTATTATATATTTGTTGATTCTTTTTTTAGCTACACCATAAGATAATATTAATTCTAAAGCGGAGCGTTTGGTACGCAAAAATTTTCTAAAGATGCCAGTTTATTTTGATCAGAATTTCTAGGTTTACGCGACTATTTCCAGTTCATAACGTCATTTCCGTAACAAGATATGAAGCGTTGAATTATTAAAATAACTGTCAAAAAAATAAGATATACATTTATTTAGGTTTACGCGACTATTTCCAGTTCGTAACGTCATTTCCGTAACAAGATATGAAGCGTTGAATTATCAAAATAACTGTCAAAAAAATAAGATAAACATTTATTATCTCTTCATAATTTTATATCAATATCTTTATTTCGGTTATTTTTTCCTGCCAGCATAAATATTTTCATCGTGTAAGCGAAGTAGTAAGGATTGGAATATATACAGAGCATAGAATTTATACATAGATACAAATAGAAGCTATTTAAAAATTTGTTTTTATTTTATTATATATATATATTATATTATATATATATATATATATATATATCAAAAATATAACGTATAACTATCAATTTTTTTAAATTGAAATGCATTACAATATTTATCAAATTTACCCAGAAAATAGTTAGATATAAGGAAACATAGAAAGTTTAACAAAAAAAAAATCAATAACCATATGGTTAACTTACCGCTAACATAACTCTTCTGTCTCTGCGAAATGGAAATTTTATGTGGTCTTGGCTGTTCGCTACACCATCTGGCGCCTTAACTTAGAAGCAGGTAATAGCTGAACTAACCGCCACAAATTTTTAATGCTCCACCCAAGCACCAACCTAAGGGGAACTTAATTTTGGGTCCATGTTTCTTTTTTACTGTATCCCAATTTTAGATTCTAAAACGGCCATGGATTATGGCAAACTGGGCTTGGGTGGCGGAAAGAAATAGATTCGTTTTATTCCAATTTTAAATTATGAATTAAGTCTTGCAAAGGGATGCCTCCTGCATTCCCAAATGCAAATTTAACTTTAATATTATTAAAATAATTTATGACAGATAGGTTAAAAAACAAATTTTTTTGGTTTTAAATTTTCTTCAGGTCCCAATGATCAGTTAGGCGTTTTATAAAAGCGAGTCATTTATATAAATGCATGCGTTTTTATGGGTTGGGATATCATATCGATCTGTGAATAGGGAGAAGTTAATTTTATCAGGATTTTGTGTTTTAAAGGGTTGTGGATTCACATGGATTTACATGAATTAATATATTTATATAAAAAGTGCAAAATATTGCCCCCTGTAGGAGAACCGCAGAGGGATTATATATATATATATCTGCGAATAATTAAATAATTTTTTAATGAAGTATGATATAAAATGAGAGAATTCAAGAGATACAGTTATCCCAGAATGTAAAAAATAGGACAGATAAAATATCAGTAAAGTGGTAAATAGTTTAATAAACACGATTAAACGGTTATAAACCTAACGACGTATAACGAAACAAATTTATGTGCATGTAATTGCAGGGTGCGTAAAATAAGTTGAGCCCGTAGGGGTTGTTTGGCTGGAAACCCGTTTACGTTGAACTTGGATTAAGGGATTTGATCGGATCAATGAATTATTCAAATTCATTGCCGTATTAAGTCCATTTTATAGTCCGGTCACGTGGTATGCGTGCGATGCTACACAATTGAATTATTTATTCGTACGTACTACGCTAATACTAAAAGATTATGTTTACATGTTTTAGATTTTACATACATTAGACACATTGCAGCGATACCCAAAAATAAAGTTTAGTTAATTTTTAGAGGTTTCCAATGTATAAAGATATATTAAAGATGTCTCATAGAGAGCAAATTATATTTTTATGGGAAGTAGGTATGGAAGTCTTTATTATACGGCTGGCTTAAGTGATCACTTTACACAATGATAGAATACCACGTCTATCAAATTTTTGGATATCGTATATATTTAAGTTTTACAACCCGTTTCATATCTTGAAATTATCATTAGCGTGACTGGCAACCATAGATGTCACTAATAATAGGGATGTCTATCTTTGATTGGAATTTTTTAGCAATATCCCTTATATGTGTATTGAGATGCTTCCGAATTATTAGCATTACACCAGAATAGGCCTTAAATACCATTTCAATTTTTTAAGCTCATTTTTAGACCGTTTTTTTTCATTTAGAATATTTTTGAGTTTGTCCAAATGTATAAAATGTTCTTCTCCTTAAGCCCATCCATTCAATGGCAATTGACTTTCATGTTGGCTATAAGAATTTTATGTACTGCGGCTCAAATAGCTCTAAAAAAGACTGGCCGAACTACTGTCTACGCTTTTTCAGACATGATTTTGTTCTTCTTCTTCCAGCGCCCCGGCATCCGGCAATTCTATTTAAATTAGATGTTTAAATTCAACACTACCCTAATTTATCAAATTTGACATTTTTTGTGATGCCTAATGTCACATGTCAAATCTGCCGAACAAAATGAATAAATTCGAAATCAGAAATTTTTTGCATTACGCATTTTCGTCAACGCATTCACGATATTAGTCCCGTGAAGCGATCAATAAAGACATTATTCTTCTTCTTCTTCTTCTTCATCAGCCTTCATCTCTCCAATGCTGGATACAGGCCTCTTCCATATCCTTCCATCCTTCCTTGTTGTTTGCTAATTGTAGCCATTTCTTTCCCCCACAACGGCTATATCATCGGCCCATCTCTTTTGATGTCTTCCGAGGCCTCTTTTATTCTCCCAAGGTCTCCATTTCAGAACTCTGGGTGGCCAACTTGAAACATCGTGCCTTGCAACATGTCCTGCCCATTGCCATTTTAGCTTCGCTACACGATCCATGATATTCATTTATCTAGTTCTGCGCCTAATTTCGTCATTTCTGATTCTATCTCTTAGGCTTACTCCGAGTACGGATCGTTGCGTGCATTTGAGCTTTTCTACTTTTTTCTTCGTAAGGGCCATAGTCTCTACTCCACATGTCATCACAGGCATGATTCAAAGGCTTTTCTTTTTAGGCTAATTGGGATGTCTTTGTTCTCGAAGATATGTTTAAGTTTGCCAAAAGCTTCCCAGATTATTCTTATTCGTCTTGGCAATCCAACTGTTTAAGACGTTACACATTTAAAAAATATATAAATTGGGTTGTTTTTCTGTCAAAAATATTTGTATTTTTTTTGGGTACCGTGTTAATTTTTAAGTCAGTTTTTGTTACCAAAGGCTCGCCTAGATTTTCCGAACCGGAAAATTGACAAGACGCGTACCGAACTTGATACAAACAATCACTTTATTACATGTGTAATCACGTGTTTCCGGTCATCGGGCGCACAGTGCGCGTCTCGCTGGCAGCCGACCATAAGTACTCGCACACAGGAATTATGGTTGACCCCTTTCGGATGACGGTCCGTCGGAGTTAACCCCGCGCCCCCGTTATAATTGAGTTCCGAACCATATAACGCCGGTAACGGCCGTTACGGCTCTAACGTCTGCCTGCGCTAACGGGGGCGCCGCGCCTCTCTCAAATGCGTAATTCAGGCCAAAGAGGCAATTCGATTTCTAAATGTAAGCGCGGAATTAATTGTTAAATGAATTTATTATTTGGCAAAATTGTTAAATCTGACAAACAGCTCGTTGGGACGTCTCCCTCGGTGTCTGGCATGCGGGCGCTGGCGGCAGTAATTATTACTCTAAAATCAGCATGAGGTTTGGACTACAGGTTAAAAAATTTGGCCGTCATGTATGTGACTAGTTAATTGGAAGGGGAATATATCTTGAATTTGACTATGTGATAAATCTTGTTTATTAAGTGATTTTTTTTTATTTCTAAAGCTTCTAAATTATTGAGACGAATACCTATGCCATTTATATGAAGTAGATTTACACCCAAATATTGGTCGAATGCGTGGTTTTTTCTATTAAATGAATTGCAAATTCTGAATAGCCTAAACTATTTAGGCATCTTTTGTGTTCAATGACTTTTGTTTTTATATTCCTAGCTGTTTTTCTTATGTAAAATGCAAGGCAATCATTGCACTTGAGTTTATAAGTCCCTGAATACCTTAGTTTATGTTCTTTATCCTTAAAATTTATCAAAAGTCTCCTTAAGTTGTTATTTGTGTAAAAGGCTTTAATTTCAGGTGGAAATTTTAAAACGCTCAATGATGACAGATTATTAATAAATAAAATTCGACGCTAGCCGAGGTTTTGATTATTTAGAACGATATTATTGATAGGAACGTTATTATAAAGAAATTTTTTAGTATTGATTAGTCGTAATTTTTTCGCGAGGATTCTATCAATTAGAGCGCTTTTATAACCGTTTTTTTGCAATAGATTTAATTACCGCTAGTTCTTTGTGAAAGTTAACATTAAAAAGAGGAACGGTGACAAGTCTATGGATCATTTTAAGTAATCAACAAAGGTGGAAGTTAATGAATTGGGGATATGAAGAAAGATATAATTTTTTAAATCTTTTTTCCGAACCATTCCTTTTTAGTACTGTAATTATATGAAAGATATATCATCGATGGAATTGTCAGTTCATCTCAGTTTTGCCTTTCCTAAGCTCGAGCGTTTTGTAATGATTTCGGTGATTATGTTCGATCATCTTCTCCACTTGGTCCAGCTACCGAAGTCTATCTCTTTTAATAAACCTCGGGACGCTTATATTTATACAAAATAAAAAGCTCAATGTAGTAGGGTCCTTTTCCAAAACCGACCCATACACACGTCTCAAATATACTCAGTACCCGTGTCTCTGATGCATATATAATGCATTAAAAATTGAATATAACTTTAATTTATGATTGCATATTCTTAATGAATAAAATAATTAAGTACAATAATCAAAAAATCATTAAACTAAATTATAAATTCACATAGTCCACCGACATCCTTTTATAGTGAATATAAATTGTAAATGATTTTAATTAAGTACGACAGAAAATTTTACCGTGAGCGTCAATAGGGTCAGCAAACCAAAATATATAATGCAGAATATAATTTTATATGATACCCAATATTTTGTTCACTCGGCTAATTAAATATTATGATAACTAATTACACGGAAGCGTGAATAAATTATTGTTGAATTGTTAGTTCATAATAAAAGATCGATGTTTTGTCAATATTATTATGCATATTTTTCGATAATGGTAATTTTTCTACTCTACATATTTATATAATGATTACGATGAACTTGCATCATGTGATGCCTTTATGTATTTCCATTGTGTTTTTTTTTTCAAAACTTTGCTTCTTAAAAAAATGTGTTTCTTTTTGAGAAACAAGGTGTACAGATAAATTAAAAACATATTTAGATATTATTGAATGTACAGAAATAATAAATATACATATAGAAAAAATATCTTCAAGGAAAGATACATCGAAATGTTTATTTAATTACGGCAATTATATTTTGACGTTCAATTTCTAATTTAAAACTCGAAAGCATAAATATCGATGGATCATTAATATTATGATAGCTTCAAAAATGCAGTTTGCAATGCGTAGTTTTGCCATTATCAGTTTCAAAAAATAACCAAATGAAAAGCTGCAGGCAATGGGCGATTGGACATTTTTTATACGCAAAACAACCTATATTGGTCCTACTAATTCGCCACCAGATTGGCATTTTTTAATGCTAAAGGCAACTGTGCAATGAAGTGTCGCAAAACAGAGCTGGGCTTACGGCTGTCATCCAAAATTTTCCTCCATTGTCCCTATAGTTCACTTTTTTTTTTAAATAAAAACATAGAACACATACATATTTAAATACAGTAGGCATAAAATAATTGTAAAATGATGTATAAACTTAAAATATATAGGATACAAAAGATCCACCGGATTCACAGGATTATACTGATAAGGAGT
Source organism: Agrypnia vestita (assembly GCA_016648135.1). Lineage (NCBI taxonomy): Eukaryota > Metazoa > Arthropoda > Insecta > Trichoptera > Phryganeidae > Agrypnia > Agrypnia vestita. The sequence continues at coordinate 14,167 of JADDOH010011911.1, forward strand.
AACTAGGCTGGGACATATGAGTGAATAGGAAAAAGAAGAAGAAGAAACACATAAAACAACCACAGACCCTGGCTGCAAGAAATTGTCGACACCCGATTGCTTAACTCCTAGTTTATATTTTGTTGTTGTTGCTTTTATCTTATATGAATTTTTTTTTTCATTTCTTTTTAATACCTAAAGAATTCCACATTTGTCAACTGTGTTGTATATGCTGCTAACAAGATTGTTGTGGCATGAACATGAACGAACGAAGAAATAGAATAGAACTATTTAATTTTTGTTTATTATTTCAGTATTAAATTAGAAAAAGAAAAATATGTATAGGAAAGATAAGAAGAGGAAAATTTAAAGGAAGAAATGAAATTAAATAGAAGTTACTTTTAATAATTATTTCTTTTTTTTATGGGTGATGAATAACTTTCTTGTATTTATTATTATCCTGCTCACTTCCTCCCTCTCACTCTCCCTCTTCTCTCTCCCCACATTCACATATTGAACACCTATGTTGTATCTTTTAAGGTAAAGTATTTAATATTACATAAATTTTAACAATTACACTTCATACATGTCACGGTTGATAATGTTAACCTTTAACTAACCACGTGGTTTTTCTGTACTGTTATCAACGTTAGTACCGATGCTATGTACGACATCTGAAAAAAAAAGGTTTAAAAAAATGGCACTTAGTAATAAAATTATATACATAGTCTTATTTGAGTCTTCTTATAATTACTGGAGCATTCATTGGACCCGTATTTTTTTGAAAAAATCACGTGAAATCATTTATCAAATTACTAATCTAAAACAGCTTAGTTATGTAAGAAAAATAATTATTTTTCTAAAACATTAATAAAGGAAGAAACTTTGGCGGTATTTATCTTCTATTATTTTTTACTGTCCCAATGCAAGTCAAACCTCTTTCCTTCAAAGCGTCAATCAGTTCTATAGACGTGAACAAATTATAAGTCGTAATTACTGTCGCTACCGTGTATGGGCTTGGTCAAACATATCACATACTGTGTACGAACCAGAAAGTTATTTTCATAACCTGTCCATATTTGCCAGTGTACACGAAGAAGATTTAACAGTTATTTTCTACATTCCACATGCACATCAATTTCGGTACATAGTTTGAGGATTTACTTGGCATATAGATGATCAAAATAGGTCGCTGTCTAAACGCTACTAACATCTCGTCAACTGTAGTGTACTAGCTTACATAAGGTACATAGTCGTTGATATTTGATTATAAATTTGTCAAATATTTAGCATATAAAAGCCAACTTGTCCAATTGCTTCCTCGCTCGTCGATCAGCAGAATGATCGAAACGCAAACGATGTACCAAATCAAAAAAATCAGTTTTTCTACATAACACATCTAAAAATTTCGCATCCAGTACCCATCAGTAATGAAAATCTGACATCTTCGTGATTTGATTTGAAGACTAAATAAAGTATACATGTAAAGCCTTTAGAAAGCTTGAGACCCGGTTTAGGTCTTTCGATTTGGGTCATATATTAGCATATTTCAGTCTATATTTAGCTGTCTTTACGTTGGACCATTTTAATATGTCTTGCAGAATATTGTTATCTATAAGCTCTGGGCCATCATATAAGAGACTTCCATATACGTTTCTCATATATAAATAGCTTCGTCTCTATGACATTTTTATAATTTATCTTAATTAAATTTGTTTGCCTGGCCATTACATCCATTTATATTTTATAACATTGTGAATTGTGACAGAGTAGATGGTGCATATCTGACTTAGTATCAACAGATGCCACTCTGTATCTAGATTTGTACAAGTTTTAAAGAGGAACAACTTATAAGTCCTGGAAAATGTTCCGCTTTGTTATTTTAAGCAAAGAGTATTGATCTTTATTTATTAACCCTGTACACGAGTCAGATCAGACTAAGAACATATTTTACCCAAGTTGTTAATAAGCAGGTAAGGTTGCGCGGAGCCTGTTTTGTTATGGAGCCTCCATTGCTTTAACCTACTTTCCGCAGTGGAAAATTTTTCCCTTGAAGGATAAAGCCTCCAACTTAAGCTCGTTCATATTTTCCGCTTAAGCCTTTATATTAAATTTGCAATATCGGAAAGCGTTTCATAAATATGTAACAAGATAAAAAAATACACATTTTTCGTCGGTAGATTTTAAAATTGGGCTTGAGAGGAGATGTTTCCACCATGTCCCGAAATAAATAAGTGAAAATATTATGAAACGGGTGGTTTATAGTCTGGAAGTTTATATGTTCATTTGAAACTTTCAATGAAAACACTCTTAGAGAGTGTGTTCATAGAAAGTTTTTTAAGAATGCTTTTTACAACAATAATTTAAAACAAAACTTTCTAAAATACATATTTTGTTTCTTCATTTGAGTCGTTTTTAATGACACTTTTGCTAAATTATTTATTTATTTTTATTCTCTTTTACTTTATTTAAAATAATATTTTTTACGGTTAAATTGACAATTACTATTGGTTCATTTGTTTTCTTAAATCTTTCTTCTTTCATGGATAGACTCAACGTCATCGTTGTCCTCAATTATTCATCTTGGTCCATTGATGCACTCTCAATTTTGTTTTAGTCTTCTGTTCTGTATAAAAACCTCGTGTATCTGTCTGTTATCCGTACATTTTGTTGAAAAGGAAAAAAAGGAAAATAAATTACTTATAATTTATTTTCAACAATTTAAAATTTCATTTCTGAAAATGGTCTCATAGCTTTTGTATTATTGTGTTGTTGGATAGTGGGTATGTATTATTTAATAATTAAAAATTTTGTTTATTTACCGTATACGCACAAAATACAAAAAAAAATTTGTATCTAGTTAAAAGAGAAAGAAATAACGCACTTTAATTTTCATTCGTGCGTGCGTTGTGCCTTATGCACTTCTAATTGTCTCAAAACGTAGGGTAGAAATTGGCTATACTCAATAAATATGTATTCACCACCATGTTAATAAGTGCGACGGATTCGTAATGTAATGTTATAAATAAATAAATAATTAACTAATTGTTAATTATTAAAAATGGCGGAATATTTAATCAAATTAGACATAGTATATTCAAGTGATATATCTAATGTAATAAATAATATTTGGTTATAAATGAGTTAGAAAAGAGATTGATTATATAAATCAATATTGAGAAAATCTGTCTATGAACCAATTTGATAAATCTGTTGTGTCGTACCTAATACATCAGCCATCTAAATAAATAAATAATTAACTAATTGTTAATTATTAAAAATGGCGGAATATTTAATCAAATTAGACATAGTATATTCAAGTAATATATCTAATATAATAAATAATATTTGGTTATAAATGAGTTAGATTGATTATATAAATCAATATTGAGAAAATCTGTCTATGAACCAATTTGATAAATCTGTTGTGTCGTACCTAATACATCAGCCATCTAAATAATAACTCATCAAGGAAATATTAAAGCTACCTAAATCTGACTTTAAATTATTAATATTAAATGTTCGCAAAGATTCAAATTGGTATTATACTATCGATTATCAAATCTTCAGTAGTATATTAAAAAAAACTTTTTTTTGTGAAATAAAGCCTCTCGTTTTCTACTACTTTATTTAAGATTTAATAAAAAAACTAACAAACTTTGTATAAACCAAACTGTGGTTCATACAAAGTTTTTAAGACTAGATATTCATTGCAAATGCGTATTTTGACGTTTTATCTTGAAAATGTGGGTTATTATTCATTTATGTTAGAAGTTATACGCTGGGCTACATTTTAAGTCAATAACTTAAAAAAACCTTTGTTCTTATATAAACGTAATAAACTGTACAATATTTACAATAATGAAACTATAAAAATCAGTCGACAGGACGCGGTCTAAGAATTCGTTTTCAGTGTCTTAGAAATCACACTTATTTACGATTATTTTTTAAGTCGATTACTTAAAAAAACCTTTGTTTTTATATTGACGTAATAAACTGTACAATATTTACAAAAATGAAAATATAAAAATATAAGCATTAATCGACAGAATGCGGTCTAAAAATTTGTTTTTAGTGTCTTAGAAATCTTAGTTACGGTTATTTTTTAAGTCGATTACTTAAAAAAACCTTTGTTTTTATATAAACCGAATTAACTGTACGATATTTACAATAATGAAAATATAAGTATTAATCGACAGGACGCCGTCTAAAAATTCGTTTTCAGTGTCTTAGAAATCACAATTAGTTACGGAATATTTATGTGTACGCAGACTATATTTTCCTATAACTATAAAGCTAGCATAACAAAACTGTACTTAAATAATTAAGAAATGTTCAAAATCTATGAAGTTTTAAATTTCCAAGAATTTTTTACATTTTTTGATGGTCTTAAAAAGCTTTTTATTTATATTAAGTCATTTTTTTAAACAATCTTACTTCGGCAAATTGAATCTTCAACCACTTTTAAAAAGTTAATCACTATTTAAGAATGAAAATTCCAAAATTTGAAATATGTAAACAAAAAACATAGTTTCTAAAGCAAATTGATTTTACTAAATGCTAAAAATAATTTAATTTCAATTTAAATATTAAATATTTTACCATATAAAGGACTCTCTCGATTAAATAAAAAAATAATAAGACGACATAACAGGCGAGTTTTGAAGGCAACAGCAACAAAGGTTGTTCACGAAAGATCCCTTTTATGATCGGATAAAGCAAATATGAATCGCCCTGTGAAAAGCTTCGACAACTGAAAAGCGTGAATGAGTAGATGTATGAAAGCGTGATAGGGCAGAAGAGTTTGGCATTCTTTGCTCTCATTCTA
>JADDOH010011912.1:0-56055 GCA_016648135.1 Agrypnia vestita
AAGTGCATAGATAGCAATGGTACATACTTTGATTAAATAAATATATTATAAAAAAGAAAAATCGGCTTTATGTTCCTCCCATACTAAACGCCAATTTCATATGTAAGGACCTAATATCACAATAATATAACTAGGTATTTCATCAAAAAATAGCTATAACCGATCAAAAATAATGTACTTTTTATTAACCTATATTTCGGCCGCTAGTTATGGCTATGAGAACAGCGCTATATAGAGTAGCGTAACGCTTGATAACTTTAGTGATGGAAATTATTAAAAAAAGTATTTTGTTTTTTTGCTTATTATACCTCATTATTATATTATTCCTCATTAATATTTGAGCCACCCGGTAGCGTTAGTGACGCTGTTGCGTAGAGAATAATACATTTTGATTAATAATTAATACCAATGACATATGCAATATATTTATGGTGGCACTTATTTGTTTTAATTTTCATTAAACTAAAGTATAAAAAAAAGTAACCCATAAAAACCAAGTTTTTACTATACTCCCTTTCTTTGTAAAATATAACAATAATTAAAGACAAATTAAAACATATAACATAACACTAAACTTACAGAAATGTAATATATTTCTAAAATGTCAGATGTTTTGAGATGTCAAGATTTTGATAGATTCAATTATCATCAAGATCGTACCTTATGAATTTCCAGCGTCAAATGATTTAGTCAGAATCAGATTTGAGTAATGTAGAATTCTTCAAAACTAAGCAAAAATCTAAAAGAAATAAATTATTATTTGATTTTTTCCCAAAAAAACCCAATTTTGCTGTCATCTGTGAACCAATTGTTTTGTAAATTTTCGAAATTCGTAGTGATGTACCTATTATACCGACGGCGTAATTCAAATTTAGAAAATATTCCGCGACGTTATCCGACCGCCGCGCCGTTGCTAATCAAACTTTTCTAATGATTCCAACTTGAAAAAACCAATAAAATTTCTAAAAATCCGAAATTATACTATAATTATTAATTTTTAGTAACGAAAATTTGATAGATCTTTTTGATCGTCGCCACGAGTCTGCTTGCCAAGTTTCAGCTCGATTGGATCACGGAAAGACGGTCAAAAATGGTTCCAAAGTTTTTGTTGACGGCAAGCAAACAGACGCCACGAGTTAATATAAAGGGAATAAAAAATCTAATTCAGAATATATTATTAAAAAAACATAAAAACAATGTTTTCATTTTATTCAATAACCATTTTGAAATCGTACTCATTTGTTAAAAAAACGGAATGATATAAGCTATTGGATAGGAAATTATTATTATCGGAGATGTTGAAGAAATTTGTACATAACATCAAAATAACAATGAAAAGTAATTCCTTGAATTTTGGGAAAAAATGTTCTCGAACATTTTAATCGTGTAAATTTACAGTAATCTAGTTGTAGTGCCATCTGTTGGCTGTGTTGGAAAATAACGAACCATTACTGTCATCGCCCGCGGTGCGGCGCCGTGGAAATAAATATCAATAGGTATCTATTTTCCCCTCCCTCGTGAATTAAGACGGGTTCACAGATGTCTCTGTACAGCGGACGATTCCCACGCCCACGGGGCGCAGTGTAAAAGGGAAGATTTAACGATTTGTAAGGGCGGAAGCACTTTGTTTGAGTTAGTACTGTGTTTATTTCGCAAGGCTCACCATCGTTACTGTACAGAGCGAGATGCGAAAACGAAATATAACAGTAAACATTTTGTTTTGAATCGTACAAGATATAAATCTATAATTTTTAATCTGCGAAATTTAGATTTTCATTTTACTGTCTTAAACCGTCCGACTTATATTTTCGGATAGTGTTAAAAAGTTTGATTTTCCTTAAATGTTTGCTCTTTTTGAAACGTATTTTTTTAAATAGTCCAAAAATATATAGGCTTTACTGGATAGTTTAAGATAATAAGACGATAATAGAATAATAAATACGAATATACTCTATTTTACTTATTTTTTAAAAATACCAAACATTATTGGGACCTTAATATCTGGAAAAAAAATTTCAAGTCTTTTATATGAGTACTTAATTATTATATATTTATCTCCCATTTATCTTCCATTTAAAAAAACAATTAAGTTAATAATAATTAAGAGAATAATCAAGTACTAATATGAAATCAAATTTAAAAGATTTTCATATTAGTTAGTACTCAAGAATTTATTAATTTACCATATATTTATTTTATTTTTTTTTACTTCAATTTTTGATTTTTAATTTTAAGTAAGGTACGTTCTATCCTGATGAAGGAATTATTGGCCCCGAAACGTGTTGGTTTTTTAAATAAATTAGTGGTGAAAATAAAGTACATTCCTATTCATATATTAATAATGTCACCACAAAATCATTTTGCTCTTATTAAAGAAGGAAAAAAAATTAGCAGATTCGTCAATACACGTAGGGACTGTAGATAAATATGAATTAAAACATTCTTTGGGCGAGGGGATTGGGACATAGCGAAACTGTGTCCCCACTCGAGTTTATTTAAGACAACATTAAAATGCAGTTAAAGTGTTTTATTCTTGCATCACCAAATTCGCTAGTAAACAATGTTTTGAGAATGTCCAAATTTTTCAGAATATTACTGGATTTTGTCACAGGGACATCATTAATCAATCAATATATATTATATGTAGATGTCTCACAGAGACGAAACTGTATTTTTGTGGGAAAGTAGGTATAGAAGTCTTTGCATGTACAAAGGACTAACGACCTATCGTACGGCTGGCTTAAGTGATCACTTGAATGTATGGATATTGGTGGATAGGGCTAACGACCTATCTTACGGCTGGCTTAAGTAATCATTTGTATGTATGGAAATTGTAATGGAATTGCTTTATGATGGATACGGAAAGGAGCGAATAGTTTTAGTAAGACTTAAATCACTTTTTTTAAGAGCGATCTCAAAAAGAAATTAATATTACAAAAATTACTTAATTAATATTACTAAGCATTTTGCATTCAAGTATTTTAGCACGCTTGTATTAGCTTCTTTTGTTTGTCTGTCTGGACAGAATCTTATAATCGATATATCACCTGCTTCTCAATGTCCAATTGAGCTGAATTTTTTTATTCAGACGTATTCATGATGACAACACACGAATCAATTATTTATAAGATTAACTAATTTATCAATTAATCATCATTATTTCAATTAATCAATCATTGCTTCAAAATTCATAAATTCTAATTAACTCACCGTTTGTTAACTTCTTAATACCATTGAATGTACATTGTTTCTTTTTTTTAATTTGTAATTTTTTATTTACTCTTTATTTTATATATTTTATATATGTCATCTTCCACTTATATTTATTTACTTTGTTATTATACATTTAACCTATACTTACTTTTATTTACTTTATCATTTTATATTATAAACAATGTATTTTGTGTAACATAAAATTACTGTAAAAGGTTTTGTAATCGTTGAAATAAATAAAGCATTTACTAGTCTATGAGCTCACCAAAAAATGCCGCTAGTTTTCTACTGAAGTAATTTTGTACGCTGATAAAACTCGGTAATATTGATATTAAAAATTAGAAAATTGTATTACATATAATTTTTTTCACCAAAATAACCGCGCTTATATTTAAATGTTCTAAAGAGTAAAAAATAAATTTTCGGCCAAAAAATGTTTGACTCACTCTCCGAATAAAAGGTTGGTGCTTACGATACTGATTTAGATTACATAATTATTTTGTTGATGGAGAGAAAATGCCCACGCTTTATGCCTTTATGTATAAGCGTTTTTTTTTTTAATATTTTCATATTTCTTTTTTTTTTCACTCGCCCTGAGGCAAAAATTTTACATCGTTTTTTTATAATCAGCAAGATTGATTTAAAGGAATAAAACGATATTATGTTTAACATGAAAATGTGTTATTATCGATTGTGGCAAAAGATTAATATATTATAATGTAAATAATAATATTTTGACATGGACATTATTATTTTCAAATAAATTGGGTGATGATAGATTAAAGGTAAAGTAATTATAGTAATAACTAAAATAAAACAAAATTATTTCAAGGAAATGCATTTTCGATGCATTTGTTTGACCAATCTTCTCATTAAGGAATCTTAACTAATACTCAATGAATATACATTAACGTCCTCCGAGAAATTGTACCATTACTTCTTCAATATTTTAATGGCATATCATTCATAATTTCCTTTATTTCTTCCACTTTTTTAGATCGTTTTTTTTAACGATGTACATACATAATAGTTTAAAAATCTTTGATTCAATTACTGATAATTCAAACAACAATGATAACTTTTACTTGCAATAATATTTTTTATATATTTTCTGAGACCATAATTACTGGATTTCATAAACGGGGGATACAAATAAATTAATATCAATTATAGAAATCTCACAGAGACGAAGCTTTATTGGGTGGAAAACGTGAATAGAAGTCTTTATAGGGTAGCCAGGGCTTATGACATGTACAAGCTGACCTAATTTATCACTTTACATACCAAATATAAGGTTCAACATTTCCACCGTTAGAACATACATACTCTAAATTTGACAATTTTTTTGTAATTTGTATTTTCAGTCTTGTTCAAATGTATTACTTACGGTGGCATTTTAAAAATATTAAAAAAAAATAATAATAATATTTGTTTATTTATGAACTATATTTAACCCGCCACCGGTGACGTCAATTTGACTTACATCATTGGTGACACCGGTCTCACGGACCGGGATTTACGACGGAAGATTTTTCAAAATATTTTATTTGTCATTCATTTATTTTTTGAATTGTATGTTTTTTGACAATATAACAAATATGTTTCATTAATCAAAGCAAGTTTATTATATTTTTAATTATTATAAAACAATTTCACTTAAAACATTTAAATTTACTAACTTATGAAACATGACTTTTTTTAAATTTGAGAAAACACAAAAATATATTTTTTTGATTAATTCATTATTTGCATTTTTGGACACTAGGAAATTATATAAAATAAACAAAAAGTGGCATCCTTGAAAAATGACTACTCTCCGGTCAAACAGCTTCTGCAAGAAGAGACTACATGTTCAAGACACAAATATTTTTTGCACTTGTAGCAAGTTTATTTGGTCTTTCTATTTTTTTTTCATACACACTCATAGCACCGGCCATTTTTTGATGGACCAACCATCCCAGGTACCTCATTTATCTTCAAAATTTCTGACAGTATCTGTCTCATTGACCGTGGCAAGTTTAAATCCATCTGTCTCCATTCTGTTATTGGGCCTCATGAGCCCTGTTAAAGCATTAAAATAATATTTTAAAAATCATATTATTGTATGTTATCAGTCTCACTATTACCGCCGTTTTTTTCTGCTCCATATTACGAAGTCTACTCACAAAAAGCTAAAACAGAAATAATAAACCTAAAAAAAATAATAAACCATGTTAAAAAGGAGGACAAAAGCTATGCAAATGTTATTATCGGAGAAGCTATGACACCGCATAATAAAAACCTTCTATGGAAAACCAAAAGAAAAGCGAATGAATTAAACTATGCATATACGTGGTTTAAAAACGGCCGAACTCTGTTTTTATCATATTCTCACCATTAATCATGTTTGATGCAAGCTGTTATAAAAAAGATGTTATCTAACTAATAAACTGTGTCTTGTGTCTAAGAGGTACTTAACATTAAAATACAAAAGCAATAAGATGATTTAATTTACATAAAATAACTTAGCTAACATCACTTTTTTATTGAAATTCTGCTTCTTCGTTAGCCATTGGCTTCGAAACATATTGAATTTATTTCAATAAAGTGGTGTTTACAAAGTTATTTTATATAAATTATAATTATGTCACCACAAAATAATTTTACTATATTTGAATAAAAAGCGATAAGATCAAATAAATGAAAATTAAATCAAATTTATTTTTTCTCTTTTCCCTACTTGAGCCTCGTTGAGGACCATAAACGTTTACTAAAAATCTGTCCAAAGTACTTTGCTTCTGCATCAAAATTTTTTGGATATGTGACAACATTGTCTGGTCATTCCAAAATATTTATTTAAGCTTTGTTGGAGTCGTATACCAAATAAAAGTTTTCAAATTCAGAGTTAGACTTATTCCAGAGTGGATGCATACACAGGTACCACTGTAATTTTAAAAAAAATTGAGCATTTTGACATGATATAGCTCCACTTACCCTAATCAATATTCCCCAACTTATTTATCCCATCATTTTTAAATCCTATCACATGTAATACAACGCGCAATGATGCGAATTGTTTTTCAGATGTTTTATTAATGATTTACCTGAATTTACCTAAATAATTTGACGTACATAAAAAGCTTTACCTCGAGGGAAATGGACTTTACCAAAATCCATCTTCTTAGAGCGTTTTCATCGAGAAATAAATTGAAATTGAGATAAAATGTTCCCCTGGTGGAAAGGCGTTTTAATTAAAATAACAACGGACTAGAGATTCTTAGTAAGCCATGGAGATTTACAGGAAGGAAACGAGAAATGTAACGGTATCTATTGAAAATTTAAGGCTTAACAGCTTCAAAATTTATCAAAAATAAATTTTACTCAAATAAATAAATATTTGTCTTCACTTAATTGAGCATTATATGATCCTACATTAAGCGATCACACAAAGGTATCCATTCTTACTCCCTTTATATTAACTTGTGGCGTCTGCTTGCTTGCCGTCGAAAAAACTTTGGATCGATTTTTAATCCTTTTCCCGTGAAACTTTGCAAGCAGACTCGTGGCGATGATCAAGAAGATCTATCAAATTTTCGTTAAAAAATAATAATAATTATAGTATAATTTTGAATTTTTCAAATTTTTAATGTTTTTTTCATACAAGTTGTATAGAGATTCCGATGCATATGATGGACATGAAACCCGAAGAAACCGAGAAGAAAGGGAGTATTGTTTTTTATGGGTTACTTTTTAATATAATAGTTTAATTGTTTCATATATTTTGTTATAGTTTATTCATCTCTTTTCACTTCAAATTATCAAGTAAAGTGTGATCGCACTTATACAATATCTACCGCCCGGAAGGTACTTTCGTAATGTATTTCGCTGGTCGCTAATAGTTATCACTAGTCGCCGCTTTCGCTAGCATTCGTTTCTTTAGAATCACAGAATTGTCACAGTTAACAATATGTGACAATGGCGTCGCCCCATTTATAAACAATTTCGGGTCTTCAGCGTTTATTCTAGACCCTTCTGGTAATTTTAAATTAACTGTAAAATTCAGATTTCCTCGATTTTGAGTAATTTTTTATGTTATGTACAGTCTCGTGACAGAATGTTTTAAATTAGACACAGCATGAGTGAAATAATAAGGAGAGTGAGAGCAATGGACCAGGCGGCCGAGATGAATTTCCTAACGGGGGTAGCGGGATGTCACACTGATGTACATAGTGAAAAGTGCTGACACAAGGCATGGATTCCCTACCCTTTCATATAGAGAAATCACAAATGATGTAGTTTGGACATGTGCTAAGATTGCCAATAGATCGAGTACCAGATATGCAACCAAAAAAGAGGTTGAAAATAGAATGGGTCTTGAATGATAAAAATTCACAAAGGCAGCACAAAACAGGGGAATTTGAAACACCTTGTAGAGTCTTTGGGCCCCCGACCCTACTAGGATAAGGGGATGAATGGGACCCTATTTTACATGCAAAAGTTTGCCAAAAATTAGAACATATCGTCGCTGTATATATAATTAATACTATGTGTCGTTTCAGTACATTCTTAGACAATCGAATGAAACTCTTTTAAAAAATAATTGCACAGACCTGATTTATAAAAAATGTTTTAAATAATTACCAGGCAGACTTTCTAGATGAACGGCAATGTTTTTTTAGTATATCTCCATTATTTATGTGAAAAATTGACAAATTGATTCGTTCATCTCAGAATGTACTAAACGGCACATTGGCTTTATTATATATTATGACGTGACGTACCTGTGTGTTCAGTTTTTGCCCCACTCGATATATTTAAATCAGCCGCTTGGTATTTTAGTTTATGGCATGTAATGCGTTCCATCTATGCACAGACAGAAATTGTCTAGTCATTCATGTCTAGTCATTTCTAAGATTGCGAGAGCCACGGACAGGCAAAATGTAGACATGCTCTTTTCTGGGCCCCGTTTAGGGTAAATATTCAAACATATTCTGATACAATAGAAATATTATTAACGTCATTAGCTGTGAACTGTTTTTAATTTGTAGTTTTTTTTGTTATAAAGGACCCGCGTCACGCGGTACCGTGTGCGCTACCTGCGAACCGCTAGATTTTGTGACAACGTAGCTGGCATATAATGGCCACAACTGTTATATAAACTATCGGAGGACTACCCGAGATTTATAATGTGGAAAAAATAAATGATGTCCAGAAATCACCAGACAAAACAGGCTGCGCTTTGGGAGCACACATAACCTATATGAAATTTCACTGGATTCAAGTAACATTTTTCCAAGTTGTCTTATTCAAGAATTATCACAGAACCTGCTATAGAACTTTCTTTCAACTTTATGGTGATATTGGAGCAGTCTTATAGGATGTTCTCTTGTCCTTATTTTTAATTGTCAGTTAAATTGTATTTATCACTTGAATTTAGCTGATCAAGGTGCACTAGATATCATTAAATTTTGTTTGTTAAATATACCATGATTTGCCTTAAATGATATCTTTATATTATTTTTGTATGAAAACCTTTCATGTAATTGAACTAACTTTGAAGTAATCATAGTGCAATTTGCGTAATTTAGAATAACTTTGCTTTTATTATTTGAATTTTGTTAAACCTGTAAGAAGGCGAATTACTTTTTTATATAAATAAATAAATGTTATTTTATTGTCAACTGACATTTCGATTTTTCTTACAATATACCTCTTCCACAAAGCAAGGTGTATCATGTGTAGTATTCCAGCTGTATAAAGTACAATTTTGGATTTTATTTAATCAACGAACCCATATTCTCATTGCAATACTGTCTGGCGATCGGAGCATGATGTGCATGTAAGTCCGAGGAGCATTCTTTAGTAAACGAAATGGCTTGTCGGCTAGGCAACGTCATAATATACAGCGACGATATGCCGCTGCAAGTTGCATGGGAACACAGAAACAAAACAAAAGTCACAAGACACCCCTATTACTTAATTGCATCTTAAAACATCCCCTCTTGTAACAGCGCAATTAGGGTGGGACAGGGTGGATCCAGGGAGGAAAGCGGCAGCGCAACCGCTCGGGTAGGTACAAAGTGCCCACCAAATGTGCAATTTAAATTCGTAATGCGGCCGCTCCTCCATTAGTCAGCGGTGTCAGACTCAATGTGTTCCTAACGTTTGATTCTGTCTTCTTAATTAAGCCCTTACAGGCGTAGTATATTAAACAACCTTCATTTGATACATTAGTGGAAATGTAGGTGGCGCTCGCGGGGAACGTGGGTCGCGGGTGAATGAACGGAAATTCAGGTTTGAATCATCAAAACAAAAAATACGAGAATAATCGGAAAACCATTTTGTTATAATATATATGAACAAACTGATTTTTCCGAAACGTGTAGGTGTAATTAATCAAATACAAGTAGAAACATACAAATAATACAATCAAAATTTTAAAATTCAATCTACAATGTTGCTGAATCAATTGATAGAATATGATATATTAGGTTTTGCGCGGAGTCCTCAAGAGTAACCATGTAAAATTTGGAGCGTTTTCAATAAAATAAAATATATTTGACAAAGGGAAGGCGTGAAATAGTCAGAGAGAGATAGGTACTTGTGTTTCACACAGGGTCGTAAAGAGAAACTTTGCAAAATGTTGAATTTATGCCATTCTTTATTATGTTCCTACTACACATTAATAATCATGGATAATTGCTAAAAGGAGGGTAGGGATATTTTATGTTTTGCAAAGAGTCCTACAGTTTAACTCTGATAAGGATAGTACTATAATGTCACGTGTCGTGGCTGACGGAGGAATGAATGAAAACATTAGAAAGACTTTTAATAATTAATAATTAATTAAAAAATATATATTATAAATAATCAATTAAATTTAACTACTAGTCAAATTCTAAAAAAATTTCCAATAATTTTGTGTAATCAAGAACTTCAGCAATAATATTAAAAAATATTTTTTTTAATAATTTATAAAAACAAATCATTCATTTTGATTTTTTGACATTCATAAAACACCCTGACGATGGAAAGGTTTTCGCAAAGCATGTAGATGTAATTAATGAATATAAATAGATACAAACAAATAATAAAATCTTTTTTTTAATAAAAAAAATAAAATAATAATAACTAGTTGACTATTCAATGTACAAAGTCACTTAAAATTAACGTAACTTAAGGCTATTCTTTAAATTACAATTTTTCGCAGTATATCACTCGTAAACTTTATTATCGCTGGGTAACACGTATTTAACATTTACTAAAATATTCCATCCAAATCTCGCTAGTATTAATCGCTCTGGTTTATTTCGCCACTTAGGTAAGTACTTCGCTCGATTATTCGATTTATTTATCGCTTCGATTCCCCCACAACTGGCCATACTGGACGTCGCCTTGCGGCTCGCGGATACTTCGCACTGATTTCGCACAGAAACTCTCAAACGACATCTCTACTGCGTCGCAGCCGGCACCGTATTAATATCCGAAAGTGCTGATGAAGGTTCTCGTTGCTTCTCGGTTGAACCAGGCGTTCCAGACGTTTATAGTTGTTTCACAAAGGTTAAAGATTACCCTATATCAGCAGTTCCCAACCTGTGGTATGCGTGCCACTGGTGGTTGGCGAGTGGATAGTTGGTGGTACGCGAAAAATAATCAGTAATAGCGGACATAAAATTTAAAAAAAAAAATTCATTCAAAATATATTTAAATACAATTTCATTAATATTATTATATTTAAAACATAAATTTCACCTGCGGCGCTGCTGTAAATTTGTAAAAATGAAAGTATACATTGTCTCGTTTTCATCAGAAGAATTTTTACATTTACCGTGTTTAATTAATTTTATATACATATATTTTCTTTTAATATCGGTAATTGTAATAATTCAGTTTCAGTGCTGTCATGAAACTGAATATCAGTAATTGGTAATCGGAAATTGTCTGTTTTTGTCTGGTAAGAGTAGTATCAAATACTTGGGTGTCATAATTGACAGCAATTTAAAATGGAAAGAGCAAATATGTTCCACAGTCACTAGGATGAGAAAGCTCATATACCTATTCATAAGGCTACGAAATATCTTATCAATAAACATACTTAAGATGGTATACTTTGCGTTTGCCCAGTCCATACTGCAGTATGGTATTGTTGGCTGGGATGGAACCTTTAAGTCTAATATACTACCAGTGGAAATAGTTCAGAGAGTAATTATCAAAGTGATTTTGAGGAAACCCTCAATATTCCCAACAAGGGAACTTTTCAACATTTTTAACGTCCCAAATATTAATCAAATCTATAAAAAATTTGCGATACTTCAAATACACAAAATGTATATCAATAATAGAACATTTGGAAGTTTTAGTAATAGACCGAGATCAGCTGGAAATATTTTGATACCTAAATGTAATACTAGCACAGCCCAACACCATTTCTCTTATCAAGGAATATCATTCTTTAATGCTCTTCCCAATGAAATGAAGACGGAAAAAAATTATAGAAAATTCAAGACTAAATTGAAAAATCTTCTACAATAAACCATCACAATAACGCAATGAAAAAATCTTATCAAAAACAATTTATATATATTTTTAACAGTTATTACAATACCTTCTTAATTATTAATTTTTATAACTTAATTTATTGTATCCTTGTGTATAACCTTTATCTACTTATTCTAATGTCTCACATTTTTGTATTCTTGTATTGGTTATATCTTACTTACTTAATTTAATGTCTTAATTTTTATAACTTAATCTAATGTTTCTTTTTCTATATCTTACTTATTTGATCTAATGTCTTACACTAATGATTTCATTACTAGTAGATATATACATGAATGACAATCCCCCCACTTTTAAACACGAGAGTAAATTCTCATTTAAAAGTGGGTAAGCGTGTAATATAAATGTGTATTAATTAAATTATTTTTTTTATTATTTTTTTATTTATTTATTTATGGGAAACTAACAGTACATATAAAGAGATTATACATGATTATTGAACAGTATAGAGACCATCTTACAAGTTTCCACAGAATTAACCTTGAGTATATTGAATACTCTTAAGTTTGTACATTTTACCAAATAAATTAAATTTAAAAAAATTAAAAAATATATGTTGCGTTGCAAAAGCAGTTTACAATAGAGGAGTACTTGTTTGCGATATTGACCACTCAGCGCCAGTCAATACTGATCACGATCACCATATTATCAGAAATTGTGTAGAAACCCCTCCGTGTGGTAATGGGGTGACGCTGACGATAGGGTTCGATTGGGATTGTTATCTACAATTTTCTGGAGCGCACATTTCCAGAGAATTCCTCGCGGAATTTCAGTTGCTACAAGTAGGTACAATATTGTTACTGTTTTCAATATCGGAATATTCAGTGAACATCGACGCAGATTTCTTATTAGATTAAAGTAGAGTACCCCGATTTCTTTCAGTACACGTCTCTCATCCCATTTCATTTCGGTGTTCGTAAAATTTTTGTTTATTTAGTTCGATATTTCATGCATACATACATACATACATGTACAATTCTTATTAATTAATATTTTATTGTACGTTACATATTTTACATACATGAACACACACACAGATAAAGTGTTATACCCATTGACGTATTATAATATAGACACGTTATTCCCATACTAGCCAGCTTTCATATGTAGCAAATATTGCATTGAAATAGACAACAAATCATGGCACACTTATTTCACAAACGCTCTGCGTGTAGACAGAAAAATCAGGTAATTTGACTGGTGGCAAGGTGACTAAAATAACATTCATTCTTACAATAGCGTACGATACTCTGTTCCTTTTTCCGCGTAGCGTCGCGCCCGATCAGGCAATTATCTTACTTTTGAGTTGCCAATATTTCACGCTTGTAACGTATCTACAGTTTATTATATCATTGGTTTTACCAGAATGCATAAAAATTATGGGCATGTCATGCGTGTGTTCTTGCTAAATAAAATAAAATACTCTATTTATATTTGCTTTACTCCCCATTAAATGAGATAATCTTGCTCGTGCTTATGGAAGGAGTATTTCACTTATTAAAATTATCTAGTATCAATTTTATCCCATCAAATAAATACCGTAAAAATTGTCATAAAACCGTTTATTATTATACATACGGCAATCACTTCAAACATAAAAATATAACACTAAATCATTGTTAAGATTTAGAGGTTTAATCTTTTTTCTAAAAAAATAATTTTTAATAAGTAACTTGCCGTACACCCGTTAAAAATCACGGAACATAATTAGGGTATTATTTATTTGTTTATTATTATACAAAATAAAAAGCCTGTCGAACGTATAAGGTGTCAATCAATGGTTCACATCTTAACTCAGCCCTGCTCCTACAATGTGTAGTATATATTATAGTATATATACCAATGTATATTTTTACCGGGCCACGGAAAAGCAGTAGTGGCTATGTCGGTTAGTTGCCGTCCACGCGTCCGAGGTTCGAGTCTTTCTCCAGCCGTGTAATTTCCTTTTTTAGCCTTGTACTCTAGGAAATTGTAAAGTTACATGATAGACATATAACAAAATTATTATATTCATTATTATTAGACAAAATTATTAGATTCTGGAAGTCTATTTTGTGATATATAAGATATTTTTTGATGAAAAATGAAGCATTTTATACCTAGGTACAAATAGTGGTGTAGTGCCGTGGTAGTTCTTAATATTTCCATTTTTACTGACATCTTTGTTTTAAATCTATTGCTTATACATATTTTATAAATGTAATAGTCAATAGACCTCCAGAATCAGCAAAGCAATAGCACGAAACAATTCGTGCTATTGCTCTACATAATCTCATGAGAAATACTGCAATCCGAGAAATCTGTAAGGTTCAAGATGTGGTCAGATGAGGGTGACAGCGTCGACGATGCTGGTACCGACACGTACAGAGAATGAGTACAGTAAGAATACCGTACATAGCGTACCAGACGGGCAGCGTCTATCAGAGATACCTTCAAAACGATGGAAAGATAGCTGGAATTCAAAATCACAAGTGGAAACTCCTGCATAAACAGACTCTTGAGTCTAAAGGAGGTTAAAGAAGAAGAAAAAGTAATAGTCTTTTAAAGTTTGACTATTATTTTGTGAGGTGGAACTTTGAGTTCTTATAAGAAATATATTTAGATTTGGAAAATTATTAAGCTTTTAGAATATTTTTAATAATTATTCTCTGAAATAAACCAAATAGCTTTATGGTGAATATGGAATCCTGAAATTAGGCGGAGCATTGGTTTGTATGTTCCTGATAATTACCTTTGACAGCGTGAACGTAGATTGTGTCACATTCCAATATACAGGAGCCACCTGCTGAACTTTGCTGAAGAATAATCACTTTGGGTATTGATTTGTTCCATATGTCTAAAAAATCCAGGATTCTCCTACATATTTGATATGAATTATTTTATAAATATATTATGTTGATGAAATGTTATAACATTGACGAATTTAATGTATGTTTGTAATGTTAATGTTATATTCCAAATATATAAATTGAAATTCAAAATGGAAATACATAACTTACACAATTTTAATTCGATTTTGTAATATTATATAATATTTTTTGATAATCAACTACACGAATTTTTTATTGCTTTTTCAATTGATTGGTCATGCTTTTGTTGAAATGTTTCTAATTTGTCAATTTTTTTAAACTTTTTTTTTAATACAGTGTGTTCAAATTACTACCATGTCGCACATTGCAGAAGTGCTAAAAAATTCTACGTTATGACGTACTTCTAGATGAGAAATGGAATGACAATGCAGTAATAATATGACAATGCGAATCAATCAATTTCCGTTAATTGGACCTTCGATCAAAGTCGTTAGGGATAATAGTGTATTTGAAAATTGACAAAAACCAACATTAATAATGTAATATGCAGGTCTCATAGTATTTTTTATATTCGTCAATTATTATCTTTTCGCTAGTAATTTCACTGTGTAAGTTAAATTTTCTCATTTTGTTTTTTACTTACATATATTGAACTGCGTTTAACATTTGAGCAATGTCGTCATCATAAATAATGACAATAATTATATTATTTAGTAAACCTCAAATGCAAGATGTGTGTTTCGCACACGATCAATCCAGCGGCATAAAATTGATTTTTTTAAAATTTAATAAAAATAACAATATATGGCCGTGTGTGTATGTGTAATTGTTACCATAAGGTTTATTTTTTGAACATTTATGCATTTAGTTTATAATATTTCTTATACTCGCGTCGAGGCCTCGACAACTTGAATAGTTTTAAGAATTTTTTGTAATTTTATTCTATATGTAATTTGTAATTTTTTGTTGTAAATAAAATGAGTGGAATTAGCGGTCTTATTACTGACGAATCCTGACTGGAGATATAAGGTTTTGTGCATTATTAGGACATCCGCGAGATTCGGAAATAAACGTATCTCACTGTGGAGGATGACGGCCGATCTCGCGGATTAAATTAAATAGCAAAAATATGTTTTTTGCCAGTTTTCAGATAACTGCGCAGCAGATTTGAAGTGTTTTGAGAAAAAAGTTTTCTAATTTACCTTTTTGCTTAGAATATTGTAAATTCCTACTGAATTTCTCCCACCGTAACGCGGAGACCCACCCTATATTTAACTATTTTTAAATTCGATTTTTTAGCCGTTCGGGTTTTAAAATATTTTGGGAATTTATTAATAGTTATTTCGAACTTGGTATGGCCTTGTGCGTACCAATGTGGCATCATTTAATGTTGGCTTAAATGAGAAGTTTGTCAATTGCGTCAACGTTTTTCTTTTTAAATTCTGAAATCATAGAAAATTATGAATAACTAGCTACATTCCATTAATTAATTACTTATTTTATCATATATTTCGGTCTCTAGTTAAAGCTATGAGAAAAGTTCTATCTAGTGTAGCGTAGCATCTTGATAACTAATTAAATGCTTTAGTAACAAAATTTGTTACATTGAGATATATATATATATATATTGTGATTAATTATTGAAACCGATGATAAATGCAATAAATAAATGCAGATTATTAGTTTTAATTTTCATTTAACTGAAATATTTTTACTTAAATCATAATTATTGCAAAAAAATCTAATTCAGGTAATTTATTAAAAAATTATGTTTTCGTTGATTATTAAAAATATTTAAATATATTTAGGCAGTTATCTCTACTTGACTTTAAACAATTATTTTATTTTTACTTTGATATTTTAAGTTTGATACTTATTGATGAAACAATCTGATTCTTCTGGAACCACTTATGAAAAAATAAAGATAATTTTAATCACTCAGCTTGAGATAATATAGTCAATATAATTATCACAATTTTTAATGCATCTATCTTCCCGCATTGTTGTTTTCTCAACATCCATGTTTCAGACCCATCAAATTGTTAATCCTAGAACTTCAACATTCGTGGGTGACACCACGAGTATGTGTTTCCAATATAGTTATCAAAAATTTGTCTTTGAATTTTGTGCGTCTAACTACCTCTATATTTTCATGTTACTTGCCTGTTGCGAAGTGCGCACATTTATAAGTTTTGAAGTAAATACCATGTGGGGTAGTCTGTGATCCGTAACAGGAAGAATAGAGAACAATGTGTCAAGTGCTACAAAAATATATGTGCATAGCATAGATTACCCATTTGTTCAAAATGTGTTTAATTTAAGATATTTCTTTATAAAAAACTTATTCCAAATAATCTTAAAACATCCAAAAAAAATTATTAAAAGTATAAGGGCTTGTTCAGACGCGCGGGAATAAACGTCAGTTTGACAGCTCCGGTGCCGTTCTCCATCTTTGAATATCAGGGATAAATTCGCCCATTACTTTGTGAACGACGGCCGTGTTCCATGGCAAGACACAAAAATATCATTCTGTCAGTCCATTTTTGATGAATAAATACCTACTTACCTAAAATACTCTTTTTTTCCAACGTATCTTAACCATTTCCAAATACTCCTGCCAAGCTCGGTTCTTGGCAATTTTATTTGAGTAATCCTCACACTGAAGATCCCATATTGCAGGTCTTTTCTCCACTTCATCAATAAAAAGTTCAGTGTCAAAGCGATCCATAACGAGCTCACGCGTGTTCCTAGAATCGCGCGGGCACTAGCGGTTGAGTAGCGGGCACCGCGCGGTTTGACTAACCGCGCGGTTACATCTGAACGATTACATACAAACCTACATAAATAAGACCCGCGCGGATCCCACGCGATCCTGAAGCCGCGCGGTTCCTGCTGTGTCTGAACAAGAACAAGCTTCAAAAGTTTATTAAAGTATAGAATTTTTTTTATATCGTATTTTTATTTGGGGTCACCAGCAACCCATGTTGTGATTCACGTAACTAAATTAAGATGTTGTGGTTCTAGGGTTAAAATTCGTGATTTAATACCATGTAACATATTAAGGGAGATGCAGAACTAGAACTTTTAAGTTGGGAGAGAAATAAACTACTCAAACAGAGGAAAACAATCCTCGCCACTGTCTTCATTCGTTTTTATTTACCACTCCTGCTATTTTTTTCTGATATTTTTAATCTTCTTGGCTGATTTTAACAGGAGCAAAAAAAGATAAGCCAGTCATGAAGACACTTTGAGAACAACCGCATCAAACGATTTTTTATGTATAATTGATTACTTTTAAAATAATGTTTGTTATTATATTTGTTAAATATACCTTTATTGCGAGATACACAGTTGTATAATATACCATCATATAAATGTAATTATGGGATCATAAGTATTTCAGAGGAAGCCATGCACAAGTTGTGCAAGTATCACAAAATCGCTGCAGTTCTTGGGGCGCAATAATTCAAAGGCAACGCTCGATTTCCTGAAACATTTTCAATGTTAATGGTTTGTACATTTACATTCGCACGTGCCAACGGTGATTTTAAAGTTTGTACTGTATTTTCTAATGTATAATTCTATAATAACTTATCATTTTTGAAATATAATACCTGCATGTAAAAATTGCACTATTATTGTAACGAAATGGCAAAATAGTTTACGTACAGATTCCTTTGTAATATGTCAGTAAGATCGAAACTAGTGATGGGTCCACTCTTTACTCACTACTACAATGTAGTACTACATTACATTGAAGTGCACACTTCACACATTTTGATGTGTAGTGCACACTACAAACTACACACACACCTCAAAGTTATTGAAGGTATATACTTCAAATAGTTCACTTCATTTCAAAGCGAACACTACAAAGTACACACACTTCAAAGTTTTCGAAAGTACGAGCTCACATACTGCAAATAGTACATTTTTTATATGATTTTTTTGGGAAGTTGATGTAGATAATTTTACCGAAATATTTCGATATAGTCATATTTCATTACTTCACTTCATTAGTACTACAATTTCCCTAGTTCCTACTACAATTACTTCACTTCTTGTAGTTTTTACTACAATTGTAGTGTACACTTTGCAGTCTTCAAACTGGTGAATGTGTGTGTGTTGTAGACTTCATTTTGAAATGTAGTTTTTCTCTTCGCTAATCGAAACCTCTAAATCTTCCACTGTATTTTGGAATACCTTACCGTACTCTAGGATTAGCTACTTCAAGGAAAACCTGGAAAAGAAAAAAAAAAATTCGAGAACCTTCTCCTAAACACTAGAAATATCTAGGAGGTTCGATAATTGAGTTTTTAGATATAAATAGTGCAGATCCTGGCCGCCACCAGATCTGTCATGTTTGACAGTTCGATTCATTTCGAGTCGACGCCCAGTGTGGCCAGTCGTGAATTGCGAAGCGATAAATTAAGTAAATAATCGAGCGAAGTAAGCTATATATAAATAATACACGCGAGAACGGGATATTCTTGCAAGTTATAAAAACTTCTTACCCAGCGATAACAAAGAATTCGTTTACTGGTGATATATTGCTTAATAGTATAATTATTAATAATAATTGTAATAGATCTAAGGAACGTATGTCGCAACGCCAGAAAGAGACTGCATGACAGAGAGAGAGAATGTATAAAAAGGCGCGTGAATGTCGAGTCGCTCTCTCTTTTACTACCATTGTTATCCAAACCGCCTCTTACTGTATAAACGATTGTCTAAACCGTTATTGTTACCCAAATAAACACTTACGAGAACAAAGTCTTTACTGGAAGCAACCTCCTCCCGAAACAAGAGTATTACAATAATAATAAAAGAAGAGGGTTAAGTTTTATAAGTTAAGTACATTAAATGTTAAGTAAATGACTTAGTAAGTAAATTAGCAACAATCAACAGTTTCTTAGAACACGCAGACATTGTGGAGGTCCGATATTACAATCCATTTTTGTGTAATAAAATATTGATGAACTCATTTTAATTTCTTATTTCTTATTTACTTTATATACTTTTTACTCTAAATTACTTTACTTTATTTTTCTTTTATTCTTCTAATTACATAACCATGAAATTAAATATTTAAATGGAGTCTCAATGAATGGAATGGCTACTTACCTCAGAACAGGTATTTTTATGTACCTAGCGAGGTAGGTAACGATAAAGGCCTGCGTACAAAAAATTGTATATTGTATTTGTTGCTATCATATTTATAAGCTCTGTAAATATTCTTAACATTAATTATGTTTCGATGCAAGCTGTTATAAAAGTTATTAAGCTAATAAACGCCGATTTATCGGCACTCAAACTGAAACTGAAAATTTAAAATGATGTTGCATCATCGCATCGGCGTCGTGTAAGAAGAATACAGAATGCAATTTCTGGTTATTTTTTTGAGTTTTTTATGACAATTATTTATGAATCACTTCTACCCCATTTTCCCCTCAATCAATACATCATAATTATTAGACCATGTAGAGTCACGTTTTCTTTCCAAAGGCCTCATCTAATTTTTCTAAAATCTTAACTGTAAATCAATTTAGTTATGACACGAGCGTAAATAAATACGTTCTGTCTATTTTCAAGTGTTGAGGTAAGGCGGTCTGTCGTAAATCTACGTCTTGTCAATTATCGAGTATTCCATCTTATTATAATATCACCAAATTAATATCTTGTTATTTTCAGAATACGGCACACAACTACGTACTAACATTTTCTATACAACACAGGTTCATTACATACTGTTTGTATTTTTGTATGGACTATTTTACTTTTTTATATCCAAGTACAAAATAATTAATGAAAGCAGTTTTCCCGTATTGACAAGGTTTGTTTTTGCCGCATTATAATTTATGCGTTTATTATACATTTTAACGTGGATTTTGGATTGAATTTTTACATTTTTTTGCCGGCTGTAATCTTTTGCACGCCTTGCCACGAAAAAATATCGTGACATCAAAAAAAGTATAATTCTTTTCTGAGAAACGTTGTCATATATGTATTAGCATCCATAAACCTATTTTAAAACTGATTTAACATATCGAAACCATAAATTTTCAGCTTGTTAAGTCTTTTTTAAAAGAAAACGTATTTTATTTTATGCGTATCGGTATGATTTTATATAAAGTTTTAAAAACGGATAACATCCTAAAACATGTTCGTAAAAAAAATTAACCGGAGATGGTTCGAAAAATTATATGTAATAATTTTTTATTAAAGCTTCAAATCAAACATAATAATTTCGTTGTCTGTCCGTCCGTCCGTCTGTCTGTCTCCGTAATTTCGTGTAACGTCCGTAATTTTATTCAAATTCATAACTTAAAAAACGGCCGGAGATGGCGCTCGAACCCCGGACCACCAAACCCAAACGTATTTTGCTATGGCCGCCTCTCCGTAGATCGCCTTAAAGACGCTATAAATATAGAAGTTCTTAGCTAAGTAAGCTAAGTCATTTTACGGGTTACAGCTAAGAAGTACCTATTTAAATATTTGACGGAAAAATCAGAAATATGACACTAAGTCTTTAAAATTTGTTCGATGGTGCATGTTTATAAATCTGAGTTATTTATTTTAATAGTTTGTTGTTGAATTTTCCATTTTTTCTCACTAGCTAGGTAGTACCTATTTAAATATTTTACGGAAAAATCAGAAATGTGACACGAGTAAGTCTTTAAAATTTGTTCGACGATGCATGTTTAAAAATCTGAATTATTTATTTTAATAGTTTGTTGTTGAATTTTCCATTTTTTCTCACAAGATATTCGTAAAACCTAAGCTGGATCATAATTCACTTGCTCTCTTTATATTTTAGATTCTCTGAGGACCTTTGTACGTCATTTAATAACAAATAACGAATTGCCGAGGCAAAATGACAAATGAATTCACGAAGCGACTAATGTTATCCGATTCCCTAGCTATAGTAACGAAATTAGGTCAAACAGAAAGCTTGATTTAGTGCCGAAAACTGCCCACTGCAGAACGTTTCTTTGAAATGGAGATGAAAATGGTAGTTTTACTCAATGGTGTCTGAAAAATGACCAA
Source organism: Agrypnia vestita (assembly GCA_016648135.1). Taxonomy (NCBI): domain Eukaryota; kingdom Metazoa; phylum Arthropoda; class Insecta; order Trichoptera; family Phryganeidae; genus Agrypnia; species Agrypnia vestita. Next base: position 21,609 of record JADDOH010011912.1, read on the forward strand.
ATAAATTTAACGTGAAAAAAGTAACGAATAATCTCGTTTGCAAAGTTCAGCGCCCAGCTATTGTGGACCCATTATCAACATTCATGAATTTTATTATCAAGTGACAAATCTTATCATTCATTAATCGAAAATTAAATTTTATTCATTCTCGTTCAATAACTTTGGCTTAATTAAAAAATGGCTTTAATTTGTAGACCAAACTATACTGAACAAGTTTATTTGAAAAGCCCGGGATAACTTAGTACTGAGAAATTTAGAAGATTATTGGTACATGAAAAATTAAAAAAAAAAGTATTTTTTAACCGTATATAGTGAATGTTACAAAATATGATTTTTTCAGAAACGGCCAAGCAACCAATGCTGGACCACAAATAGATTGACACAATACACATGATTCTTTCTGTTTCCAAACTAAGCTTGACGCTTGTGATATGAAACTAAGATTGTTTTTCGGATCTTATAATGACGCAAGGATCCCAGACCACTAGATCACTAGACGAGTATGTAAGCCATCTGAGAAAAATATGTCGCCCGATTACATGTTCATATTTAATTTAAAAATATCCATTGACCAGATAGAGTTTTAAAAACTCTTCAAAAATTGCTTAATATGATAAAACTTTGTCGAACCTAGACTTATCTAGAATATCCAGAACACAAAATATAGAGTTCAAAAGTTGCTCCGAATCGGTAGAACTTTCCACATATCCTTAAACTGAAAGGACGTAAAAGTTAATTCGTATGACGGAAAGTTTTTTGCACACGGCATTGTTTCCGCTTCCAAATTATTATTAAATTTCCGAGCAAAGACTCCTACTCATTTTTTTTCTATAATCGCAGAAAATTGTTGAAGCAATTTGTCTCTATTTGCGATAATGTACATTTATCATATTTATTGTTTTTAATACATCAACTTGACATAATCGCCCGCAGGGGAAATATAAAAAAAATGTTTAAATATTTTGATAAAAGTCATAATTACTATTTCATGGGTATCGGCTATAAATAATTAAATTCTTTAGGAACCGACATGTAAAAGTACCGTCATTGTTTATAGATTACAGCTAATTTTACATTAAAGGGAATATCATTTAGCAAAATTGACTTCTTATGGTTGAGTATTTAGAAAACATAAAAAATAAAAAGTTAGTTATATAATTAATAAACGAGTTATATAATGCAAAAAATAATCTTGCAAGTGTAGAGAGCAAAGGTTTTAAGGTCAACAAAGTGTGTCACACAACACAGGAGATAGCCAATTTCGTACCATCCACTAACCTCTCGACACAGTTTGCATTTTTCTATTTTTGTGTCTCACCAGACTTACAGAAAGAGTAAATTTGCGTATCGTCTGCGTAACAGTTAGGCCATTATTCCGATGATATTTTTATACTTCTCTATTTTAAGTATATTAAATATAAAATAGTGGTCCAAGAACTGAGCCCTGAGGTACCCCGACATAAGATGGTTGAATTTTGAAAACGCACTGATTTTTTTTATGACGATGCCGATGGTTGCATATCGATACTATTTTAACGTATATTACCAATATTATGTTACGGTAGAAAAATTCAGTCTATTACTACTTTATTTCCATAATAATTTACGTTTTAGTTTTCTTCGCTTTAAGTATCTCAATATGCCAAAAAAGTAACCCATAAAAAACAATTTTTTATTATACTCCCTTTCTTTGTAAAATATAACAACGACGAATTAAAACATATAACATAACACTAAACTTAGAGTAATTTAATATATTTCTAAAATGTCAGATGTTTTGATCTTTGATAAGACACTTCATGCTTTGAAGATTAAATTCTAAAAACATTTGTCAGTCAATTTAGATTTTCGAAATTCGTAGTAAAGAACCTATTATGCATACCGACGGAGTAATTCAAATTTAGAAAATATTCCGCGACGTTTTCGGGCCGCCGTAATCAAACTTTTCTAATGATTTCAATTTGAAAAAAACCAATAAAATTTCTAAAAATCCGAAATTATACTATAATTATACCACAAGTCTACTTGCCAAGTTTCAGCTCGATTGGATCACGGGAAAAGGGTCAAAAATCGATCCAAAGCTTTTGTTGACGGCAAGCAAGCAGACGCCACGAGTAAATATAAAGGGAGTAAAAAGAAGAAGAAAAGAAATAAGGTCTCGTATCAAATAAGTTAACCTAAATTTTCTGTTTTATGAAATCGATTACATCTAACGTGCCAAAAACATTTAACTAAACTTTCAATTTGATTCTGAGTAAACATTATTTACATCCGTCGTAAACCGAGAAATGTAATAAATAATAACAATAAAAAGCAAAGCTCCATGATCCACAAAAATTACCGGAAAATAAAATATATTACAAAGTTTGTTTAAATAAAACTTTTACCCCTCGACCCGCGATAGCTGGGACCGGCAATAAAGCGACAAAGCCTTGATATGAGGCTGTATATTTGCAAAAACGGAGATACCGACCACCATATTTGTCACTTCCGCAACTTTGAGCTAACGGAACGATCCGGTAAATCGGTTCCGGGGAAGAAATCTGAGTACATAACAATATGAAGTCGAGCTGAGCTGTATCATTCTTTGTATTGGAAAACGATCTATTCTTCGGTAGGTTCTATTTTGAATGCTTTATTTATTTTTATCTTCCTGGTGCGAATATTTTTATGCATTTGTATTTAAATTTTAATATTATTACTTTTTCTCAAATAAATCAATCCTTATTTTACATTTTTTAATAGCTGCAAGTAAAGAACCGGTAATCTATTATCAAACATAATAATTTCCTCGTCTGTCGTAAACTTTAGATACTTAGAGTATGACGCAATCACGCAAGGCAAGTTATTATTATTAATTCCCGTGATTTTGCACGGGTGTACGGCTAGTAATAAAAATAATAGTTGAGTAGTTCATACTACTTTGCAGGTAGATTTGTGTATAAATTATGTGTCGTAATTGTTGTAATAATTACTTCCTAATATTAATAGTCATGGAAATAGGCGACTTTAAAGTAAGCATTTCTGTTCAATAGTTCTGATATATACTCTATGTAACATATTGGACCGTCATAAAATTAACTTATATCGAAGATCATAAATTCGCTTTATCAATAATACTAAAATGATCAAAACCATACAGAAAAATTATAGTTCGAATTTCTGCACGTGCTATTTTTTACTATAAAATCTTGAATTCAGTACATCCTAATTAATAATCCTCGGTGAATTTATTCAAAAAGTTCTTAATTTTTATTTCGGAATATAGATACGAACGCGGAATATGCATCTCATCAATATTCTTACTATTTTCTAACTAACCTAAGCGCTTGTACTATAAAAAATAGATCCACTACACCAAAACGCTTCTCAAGTAATATTACTGCGTTTGCTTTATCATATAAGTATAAAAAAGTCAATTAAATTTCTATTATTTAAAAGCACTTAGTTGAATGTCAATTTAAACCAAGAGACAGATTTTTTTTCTTTTTTCAGAGGGTTCGTGGTAAAAAACCTCTGGACCTGTAAATTAAAATAAAACGCAACAAGATTTATGTGAAGTGAAGATAAAAGATAAAATAAACAAAAATCCTCGGGAGATAAACAGAATCACGTGACTTTGGCAGCATCCGGTGAAAGGAAACAAAAAGATATTCTTTTTTCTTCAACTTCTAAACAATAATTATTATCCAACTCGCTGTCACTTTAATTTTTGAAGTTGCTTTCATAATTTATATAAAAGACCAAATATTTATGATCTTTTTAAATGTTCTTCTTCCGGAATATTTTTATTATTTTGTTCAAGCCTGTCTGAACAATAATCATTTTTATGAAAATGTATTTTTTTATTTTAACATAAATTTTGTCAGGGACTTAAATTTTTAAATTAAACATTTTTCCGACAACGATTCAGTATACTACACAATAAACATTGTCGTGAAATAGCTAATGGACGCTGCTCTTAACACCTTAAACACATTTATTCCTATAGCGAGAAACCTCAACAGAATTTCAAAAATAAAAGATTTAGATTACCATTCAGAGATACTATTAAATGTTCACCATTGTAACTATTTATGTACGAGAGCTATTGAAATAAAACTACCATTATTCAATTGAGGAAATTGAGATAAACGCGCTTGTAAATGATTTTAAATATTTGAATGCTTCGAAAGCAAACAAACATGTTTCCAATTGTAACTGCAACAATGCCAGATAATCATTTTAAAACACGTCACACTATAATTATGTCTACTATATCGTGGCGGTTTTGTTACAGCTACACTGTAAAATATGTTCAAAAAAACAGGCCATAGCTAGAGAAATATTTAGTGGGATTTTTTATGAAATTAAACATATAAACATGAAAAAATATTAATGAAAATATTGATAAGAAGTCTACAATGCTTGGTGTATAAACACAGAGTTAGTTTCTAGGTGAGAATAATAATTTCTAAATGGTCCATTACAATTAACAGGTAGATTTCTGAATCGAAAATGACAAATAATCAATGTCCTAGTATCAATAATTAAGGAGATAAGCTACTTCAAAGTTTGAATTTCCAAAATTTTCAAAAATATTTCTTTTGTTTGTCTTTTTCCATACGAATATAACGTTGGACTAATAAAAAGTTTGTTCTCATAAAAAAAATTTTTTTCTTGTTTTGAAATTTATTCGCTTCAATACAAGTCAAATACAATGATTAAAACGTTGTAAAAAAATTCCATTCACCTAAATTAATATTTTACTATTGGTCAGAATTGAATTGAAAATTGTCAAGCAACCAGTGTCAATTGTTAAGGAGATAAGCTAATTCAAAGTTTGCACTTTTTATAATATTTCTGAATAATTTTCAGTGTGTTGGACTATCATTAAAGTTACTTTTAATAAATACTAAAAACTTATTCGCTTCAATACAAGCAAATAAACTAATAATTATTAAATTAAATAATAAGAAACTCAGAAAGAAAGTAGATGATACAAGAATATTTATAAAAATTTCAAGAAATAATTTTAGTTTTTAGAAAATCAAAAAATAAATATGTAGTAGGTACAAGAATGTTAAAGAAAAAATGAAAAATAATTGCTATATTGAATCTCAACTTTTACGTATAGTTCACATTTGACCTTATAACAGTACAGTTAAAATACATTTCTTATTTTGATAAGGAAACATATGTTTTTTGTGAATTGTCTCTAGTTCTATGAATTTTTTTAAATTATTTCTGCGATTTATGGCAAATGATGGATGTTTTTCAAGAAAAAAAATTACAAATATAATAACCGAACAGAAAATGATTGGCAGATGAAATTGTATTACACCACGCTCGGATAGATTCTGTTACTGACCGACATGTCTGGCAGCTCAAGGTGAAATAAATAATCAAATGAAATTACTTAGACAAGATTTTTTAAAATCGTTTTGTGGGGCAGTTGTCTTTTACTTAGTCACTCTGCGGATGAGTTGCTATGCTGCCAATTGCTGTTGCTGGGCCCTGCGTTCATCTTTCTTCTTCTTCTTCTTCCTTAGCCTTTTTCCCTCCACTGCTGGATGTAGGCCTCTTCCATTTTCTTCCACTCATCTCTGTTTCTCCCCCTTCCAGGTTCTTCCTACTTGCTGGACTATGTCATCAGGCCACCTTTTGGGAGGTCTTCCGACGCTTCTATTTTTTGTCCAGGGCCTCCACTGTAGGATTCTGGGTGCCCATCTAGTATCCTCCTGTCGAGCCATATGTTCATCTTTACCTATTTGGAAATAATATAACATTACATTATTATGTAAGTGTACGAACATTCCAGCCCCCTTGAATTTTTCCTGAGCTAAAGAAAATATTTTTGATGTAAATGCTACTTCATTGATTAAAATGCCACGTGCAACAAGAATACAAAATCAAATGCGCTTAATCAAATCGTCAACAACTCGCACAGTAAAACTTGGAATTAACTCCCTACAATACATCGCCTCTATACATTACAACGCATTATTAAGTGAACAGTAACGAATAAAGAAATACTGGCAAAAATTCTTAAAAAATATTTCCTCACTTATCATATTAACCTGTGTATATTTTTTTCCTTTTCTGTTAGCTATTTTTTGTACTTTCTGTTCCAAGTGTTTCTTAATATATCTGAATATATCTTAGATATATCTTATTAGGTATGTCTGTTTATGAAGGATGTGTATATTTGTATTGTTGAATTTTTGGTTGTAGTTAACATATTCGGAAATATTATTATGAACTATCTTTAATAAGCTAGTGGAATAAAACAAAAATAGTGTTTTATTTATAATTGTAATTTAATTTACAGTAAATTTAACTTTGTAATACATACATGTCCAGTTATATTCATACATACTCTGGTTTCGAGAGGAGTGGTCCCTTTCATCACCAGGTATAATTAATAACTAATCTTAATGTTCTACTCGAAAAGATTGATAAAACTCTGTATTTAGGTTAGTTATTAATTAAACTTGATAATGAGAAAGTCTGTTCCTCTCGAAACTATATGAGTAATAATGATAAATCTACGCGTGTATATTACTAACTTTTATTTAGTTTAATTTAAAATAATCTTATTGTATGTATCACAAAGCAACTGCATTATCAATAAATAATATTAATTTAAATTAACTTTATTGAGATTAACAACACCATGAAGGCGCAGGACCTTGGTAAGGCCAAAACCATGGTGGAACTACAATATCTTCAAAAACATGAACATAGAAATTTAGGACTGATCAGAGGTAGCTGGTAAGGTGCTGTAGAGAACAGTGGAGGAAATTATTATACATTATGAAGGCTAAGACCCACTAGGGCTCGTTGAGGCAATAGTCGAAATGATGGTCAAGATGATGATGATTATAATGAGATGAGGATTTTCTTCAGAAGATTACAAATTCTTCGAAAAAATATAATTCCAATCTGAGAGAGAATGTGGGAAATTACTAACATATCTACAAGCAAACTTTATATCATAAACAATCTGAAAGTGATTGGTAATCGCCGATTGCGGTCGTCAAACAAAATAATTTCGTTGTCTGTCCGTCTGTATATCTGTCTGTCCGCGTAATTTCGTGTAACTTCCCTAATTTCGATCACGGCTAAAAATCAAATTAAACGGCCGGGGATGGGGCTTGAACCCCGGGCCAAGCCCGAAGGCGGCAACGGAGCGATGTTGCTATCGCCGAGCCTTAATTACCCGTCAAAAATACATTAAATACAGCAAAGACGCTAACCATTTCATGTTCCGCCAAAAAAATCCGTAAATTTAACTGCCGGCAGGGGAAACAGAAATGAAAATGTTCAAATATTTTGATAAAAGTCGTTATTAGGTACTATTTCATTGGTGTCGGCTATAAATAATTAAACACTTATTCTGTAGGAATCGGCTTGTAAAATTCCCGTCATTTTGACGGATTAGAGCTAGTTGTCGATATTAATGATAAAATATTACATTGATTAACGTAATTTTAATCCTATTCCATTATTACCGGGCAGTGATACATAAATTAAAGAGAAACATCAATTGTAGTATTAAAATAATGATGAATTGGCATTAACAATATTAGATATGAGTGTACTTGTAGAATGCGGTGTTTTGAAAATTTAAAGAAGACCGATTCAAATAAAATTATAATTTATTCATTTGAAACATTAAGAAGTTATTTTCTAACTTTTCAATTCAGATAACACATAATTTCTAAATAATATTTTATTGTATTTATTCTTTACAAAAAAACGTTGTTTCCAAACACTATTTTAGATATTGTAACGAGATGCTAAAAATAATTTACTCTCCGAGTTCCTAAAAGATCGAGAGCGGCCTGTAACAATCTACTGTAATCTAAAACCTCCACAAACCGTCTATAAATGCCTGCTTCAACCGAGAAGCAACGAGAACCTTTTTGTTTACACTAGAATTATCTAGAAATCTACGAAAATATCAGCATTTTCCGGTATAAATACGGCGCCAGCCATAGTGCAGTTCAGGTCGTGTTTGACAGTTCGTTACCGTGCGAAGCCCGCCGTGAGCCACAAGACGACGCCCAGTGTGCCAGTCGTGAGGGAATTGAAGCGATTTATAAAGCGAGTAATCGGACGAAGTACCTAATTGGCGAAATAAATCAGATCGATAAATACTTCAAGTGAAATTCGATGCTCTAATGAATGTTAAATACGTGTTACCAAGCGATAATAAACTCTTTACTTTCAAGAGATATGCTGAATATGCAAGATATGCAAGAAATATGAGAAATAGTATGATTTGAGGAATAGCGTTGACTTTTATTCGTTTTAAGTGACTTTGAATAGAATAGTTAAATAACCATTAATTAATAAATCGCAAATTAATATTCAGTGTCTTATTCATTCTTCCTTAGCCACGACATGCGACAATATATTTGACCCAACTGGCTCACTGACCCTGTCTGATTGACTGTACCTGGTTGATTGTACAAAAACAAAAAAATGTACAATGAAAGATATGGGCGAATGATCTAAATGATCCCAAATTATTATAAACTTTTTTGAATACGACTGGTTTAAGACTAAATAAAGTCGTATTTTTATGACGTTTTCGTCACTTTTAAATGCTTTAAACATTTCTAATAAAATTAAAGATAATTCCAAATCAAAGGCCAATTTCATTTAGATAAAAAATTGATACACCTTTTTTTTTCAAAAATATGATCATTTTTCATGAATGACTAAAAAATACTGAGAAACCATGATTATATAAACATTTCAAATGCTCTTCGACGTTTTTTTTTATATTTAGTTTTTTTTTTCAATATAAAAAGCTGTTAAATATTTACGACTAGGTTTAAATAAAAAGAAAAATTATTAATACACAACTTAATTTGTATGATAAAAACTTGTTTGTGTTATAATTTTAATAAAAGTGTTATTGTGCGAAGTAAAAATCACTGTGTATTAATAATTTTTCAAAATGTTTATTACAATGGACTTACAATGGAAATTTTAAACATTAACACACAAATTTATCGATGTTATATCTTAGGCTTTCAAATTCATGTAAATCTTCCCTACAAAACAGCTGGCTTTATGTTTCGTATATATCAATATATGAAAAATCTCATCTTCTTAATATTATTAATATTTAAAGCACTAACTTTGTGGTTAGACATAATAACAGAATGTTAGTAAACCAGTAAATAGGGGTGAAAATATTAAATACTAATAATAAAGGTTTAATATTGAATAATTTAGAAATTTTTTAAATTAGGGAGGCGGTGAATAATAGAGTACCTCTCATTAATAACCAAATTAATTTACCTTTGTTCAACGTAACGTTCACAAGAGATGTGGTAACACCCACTTTAGACCCCGCCCCCTCTCACTCTCTCTCGTTAGATCCCTGAATTTTTCAGTAGTTCAATTTCTCTGACAAGATTAACAACACGCATGTGAACAATAGTGGTGATAGTTTTACAATACTATGGTTGGGGTGTATAGTGTTGTGAATGTAGTAGTGTAGTGTTGGTCCTGACGAAGAGACGGGTACATCTCGAAACCAGTAGACAGTCAATCTGGTAGTGGTTTTTACTAAGTTTACTAACATTCTGTTAATCTTATCTTCCATTATACTAGAGCATAACATCTGATTTTATTTTCCTATGGATACCACAACACGTCTCGTACACCGATCGAGAAGAAATCGTGAAAGGTCAATTGAGATTTTCGATTCAGGGTGACCCCAGGAGTGATCCTTGGTTTTGGATGTTTTTAATGCAGTCTGGGACCGGGTCACTGATAAACAATAATTGATTTTAAGGCTTTTGTACGCCTTTTTAAAAAATCTTTTCATTTAAAATTCTCGCTTCCAATAATATTGAATCATTGTAAATGAAAACGAAATAAAATTTCTTGAAACTAAGAGAGAATTTGTACGCAATATAAGAACAAATAATAGGTTTATGCAGCGAGTACTCAACTAAAATTTTTTAAGCTAAATATTATTCACAGAAAAACAAACTTCAGTTGAAAAAAAAAAGTTAATCTAATCAAATTCGTGTTCAGCAACTTAGTGCAATAAATATAAGTTTTAATTGTTTTGTGTTTTATTTACCTCTCACAGCTACAGCACCATGAAATTATTATTATTATCGCTATCGCCTCAATTTTTCCAACTAAAAATTCATGACAGACTGTCAGTACAATCTGTCTGAGATGCATCCTCCAATTTTTCCAAAGTGATTAATTTGAGAAGTGATAAACTAGAGAAGCTGGTAGCGAATGAAGGACCAAGGAAGAGGTCAATCTCCGACTCAATATATTCACCAGATTAAGGATACTTCTGATTGTCTGGGGTGCGTGTTGCAGAAAAAGGTGCCAGAAAATTATAAAAGAGATCAGCAGACCTCAACTAGGGGGTTACTTTCCTCATGAGTGAGGCAAACGTCTGAAAAATTAAGATGTTAAATAAATAATTATGTTACGTGACGGTGGGACTACAATAGACGAAGGCCGCACAATCAGCGCAAGACAGGGACGATTGGAGGCGCCTTGTCGATGCACTGGGTCCCGACCCGAAATGGACAAAGGGAAGAAAATTATAATGATGATGATGATGTTACGTGACGGCTATCACAAGAAGAACGTGGAGCCATTTTGACAGCTAGATATTTCTATATTTAGAGGAAATTTATGAGGAAAAATCATTTTTGACTTTGCTAATAAAATGTTCCGTCAGTTCACTTCATTATTATGTAAAAATATACATAAACCACCAAAATATTTCAATACAGTAATTATAAAGGCACCAAGGATACACAGGATGTAAGGAGCAAACAGGTCGGGACATTTGAGGGTATAGGAAAAGAATTATAAAGGCACCAAGGATACACAGGATGTAAGGAGCAAACAGGTCGGGACATTTGAGGGTATAGGAAAAGAATGAGGGCAAAATTTTGGATGGCAGCCGTGCGGCCCAATTTTGCTTTACAGGGTTACACGGCTGCCTTTAGCATTAAAAAATGCCAACCTGGCGGCGAATGAATAGGACCGATATAGGAGCTTTTGCTTGGTCCTGGGTAAGCGGTGGGTCTGCCCTCATTTACTAATAAAATATGAACTTATGTAATTTTGCTCTGACAGATTACGTAAAAAATATACGTCTCAGAAAAGACGAAAACAAAAAACAATTTAAAATGTACGCATTTTTTGTCGATGCTAAAATTCACCATCCGTGAAAACAATGCTAGTGCCAAAAAATTAACTTTTTACAAAAAAAAATATTTCATGTTGGCATTACTCTTTGAATATGTGTGTTTAATTTACATACGTTACATTTTTTATTGAAATGTAGCCATTAACGCGTGTTCAAGGTTACAGCGGTGTTCAACAAAAAGTGGTGGCCCATTCGTTTTTTGTGATTCAGTATACAGGTGAGGCACAAAGGTGAAGTTTAAAGTATTCTCCGTTTCGGCAATAAATTTTAATAATTACACATCAACTGAATTTCGTTTTTTTTTTAGTTGTTATTGTCATTACTATTCTAATGCCAATGGATCTCTGTTTGCGACGCAGTAAGTTATCTGGTGTCTATGGATTTATCAACCCTTAATAATATTCTTTCTACGGGTTCGATACACGAAGCTACGTGTTCCCTATTATTTTCTTCCGTACGGATCGAAAGTAATGCTTAAGCATCTAAATAAGATGTATTATAGACGTATCACTATAACTAGGCGTGTGAGGCAGGGCGTTCCTATCGCGTAACAGAAGTTGTCAGGGTGTAAATTTATTACGCAATACATAATGTACAGAATGTCCGGTGACCGGTGTCGTATTAAATACAGAAATTTGGTCGGGCAGCACTAAAGAAACCATGCAATAATGGCGGCCGTTCTATCTGTCAAACTGTCAGACGGTAATATCGGTCCATTATTCGCTTTTTCAGCTTCGCAAAACTTTAATACTTAATTGGCAATTGTTCTTGCAGCATCCCGGACTGTTTAGGATGTTTTTTATAATTAATTTAATAATTCAGTGTGTATTGGTAATCAAGATGTCACAGCTCGCGCTCAAAGACGAGAATGAACTGAAAGACAGGGCGAGGGGTTACCGCCGGGTGCGGGCGGGGCGGGTTTTAGTTCAAAATTTGCCGCACGCCAAGTTACGTTGAGCAAGCAATAGTAACTTCACTTATGACGAAGTGATTGGGATGCGAAATGAATAGTTAATCCTTAAATCAATAAAAACCCAGAAATTGCGGTTCAAATTGTAAATTTAGCCATTTGATGAGACATTCGTGAAATGCTTTTTTTTAAATAGAGATGCGAACACGGAATACGTGTCACATCGATATTCTTAATATTTTCAATTTATGTTAAACGCTTGTGTTATGAAAATAGGACTAACTTTCTGGTCTGGAGTGAGATTCGAACCTACGACCTTTGGTCACGAGGAGAGAGTCCTAACCTCAAGACCAATAAGCTACTCTTTGGTCACGTATTTCATCAGTAAGGTGAAATTGTTTACGAATAACGTCACTTAGAAAATGAAAAACATTATTACCACTAAACATAAAGCACTTTGTTTAAAACCACTGTTCATTTATAGATAAATCAAAATGCTTCAGGGCCAATAGTCCCTTCGTAAGAGTATAACGTTATATATAAAATTTATATTTTATTATATAATTATAATATATATCTATTTTTTTATATAATTATTTTATTTTATATAATTATATAAAAAAATTATATTAAAAAAGAGTATAACGTTATATATATATATAAAAAGTAATAAAAATTAAAATATTTAATATATTAACTATATTTACAAAAATTATTTTACTATCTGTATTATTAAATTTATTATATTTAATTTGCTATCAAAACTTTTTCTAATTTGAAAATTTCTAGTTTATTTAACTGTAATCCTGTGATATTATTATATGAAACTTGTGAACCCTTCTTACTATTAAATGCATGTGTTTATTTCATAATATATTTTAATATTAAGTTCTTCATAAATAATTACTTGGTTAATTTCTAAAAGATGATAAGGATATTCATAAACATATATTTAAAGATCTTAAGTACTTCTCAAGTCTTACCTATCAAAATCATTAGACATCGGCAGGATGATCGAACAGTTTTATTAAATATTCACAAAATGAGAAAAAAAGTTTAATTTTTATTTCGTTCATCCTACGTCATGCGGATACCTCTAAGCCTAACAATAATTTAAAACAAAAATCCAGGGTGAACGAGATTTAAAGCATTATTTATCCACCTTCCAAAACCACACAGAGATAAAATGATTTACCACTTTTGTGGTCTTTACTCTGGAAAATGAAACATTATTAATGGTAAATTATAACACCCTAGAACGTGCCCTTCGGCCAGTAGAGTGGCAATATGCAACAAACAAAAATATCAGAATAAAATAAACCTACGAACAACATTTATTTTTAACGATATTTTTAATATTTTATATTGACACCTCGCTTTAAGCTCATACGTTGATCATTTAATTTATCTATTTTATTCAATCAAGTATTGTAGAATTTGGAAAACTAGGACAGATCTTCAAAGCCAGAATCTCTAAAGACTTAAGGGGGTGGGTAAGGTTTTTAACTTTTTTTTTGCATTTTATTTTTAATTTTTTAAATGAATATATAACATCGCAAGAATATATTGTTAAAATTTCAAGTCAATCGGAGCAAAGTTGACGAAATTATGAACATTTGAGCGATACTAAGACTGATTTTCTATACCTGCTCGGGCAGCTAAGAGAAGCGCTCACCTGAGAACTACCGGACGTGCTATGGTATTGGAAGAGTTTTGCGTAGACAAGGACAAAAAGATGCTGATGATGAAAGCTCTTTGCTGTGTGAACATGGCATCGACGATTATGTGTAAGTATAAAGTAAGTGTTGAGTTTTATTTTGAATTTTACAGTGTGCAAAACTTTAAAGCGTTTTCCCCACATCACACGTTTTCATAGTCGGTGTCCATCATAACTTCAAATCTACTGCACCGATCCTTTTGAAATTTTGAACACTATTTCTGTACATAATTTACGAGGTAACGCTGGAGACTTTTTTTCAAATTTGTTATTAATTTTTATTTTTTAATAACAAATAAGTCGATATTTTTCGCAAAAAATCGCGTTTTTCCCTTCGAAGTGTTCCAAAAAATTGAAAAATTGAAATCTCGAAAAACCCTCCCAGCGTTACCTGGGAAAATATATTAACTAACGAATGAACTTTAATTTTTTGATTTCAGATGATCTAGCACCAAGTTATGATGGCCACCGCAATTCTCCTTTTTTCCGAGACACGTCCGAATAATTTCTTCTTGAAAATTTTACACAATATTCTTCAAATGTCATACTTTAATGTACCATTGGTTTAAATAAAGAGATTTTAACTGTGTCGTCACAAAAAATTCAAAAAAACATGCCTTTTTTTGTACGAATTAACCCTACCCCCCCTTTAAAATAATAATATATAAAACAAGTACTTTTCACCACATAGTGTAAATTGAAAATAGTTTCATTTCCCCAACGATTTGGGGCTATCGCCCATTTCCCTTTATACTTCAGTCATAAAAACGCCATTTCCTTTAATTAGTTACGGTTTACTTATTGTATGTGATAATTTAATTGTGTATTTTTAATTGGGTGCTTCACTTCTCTTTTCAATTGTGAACAAAGTTAATAATTGTTTTTCATTGTTTCATTATCAATTATTCCTCAAATTTTCTTCCCAATATTTAAGTTATTCTTTCGACTGCCATTTAAAGAGCCTTTTCACAAAGGCGACGCCTAAGGGTCATTCATTATTCTTAAAAATAAACCAGATGTAAAAAAAAAGTGTGTGATTTGCGAAATCAATATTACCAATAATACTCGGCATTCCCAATAACACATTTTTTTCTATAAAAATTACTTAAATGAAATAATATTTATTTTAACGAGATATAATTTAAGAATATATTTGTTAACGTTATATTCACTAGAATATTCTAATCGTCTCTATTCGCCCTTTTAATCGCCCATTTAATTATCGCACGGATTTACATTTCGCTCGTCTATTTGCTTGGACCTATGGCTTTAGCCCGGTGTGAAAACAAACTGAGCTCTGAATTTTCATAAGGTTCTCTCTCAATCTTATATATTGGTATATATATTCACGTTTCCAGATTATTCCAGACTGATCGAGATCTATACCTATGAAACTCAATGTCTGTCTGAGTTTCATAGGTAAAGATGTCGGTTCTCTATACAAATCTACACCGCTTGTCTGATTCGACTCAAATTTTGCATACGTATGCTTTAGGACCTGGCGAGTAACATAAGTGACATTTTCCCTCTCCTATTTTCCTCTTCCTCTTCCCCTGATATATTTCCAATGCAAATCTGTACCGTTCGACCGATCGGACTCAAAATTTGCAAACTTATTCTTTAGGACCATTCGAGTAATAAAGGTGACGTTTCCCTTTCCTCTTCAAACCCATCCCCTACCCCAGATATATTTTCTGTACAAATCTACACCGGTTCACCGATCGCACCAAAATTTTGCATACATATTCCCAACGGAAAAAATAGGCCATATGTCTTCCATAGACATCCTATCCATCCTAGTCTTGATTGAATGGAAACATTGTTTTAATTAGAGGCTTTGTGAAACAATGGATTCTTTGTTTCCCCCCACAAATATATTTTCAACTTTATCCTTTATCCGTGCAACGCCGGGTACGAATAGCTAGTATATTATAGATATGTCATAAAGACTAAGTTATATTTTTATGTGGAAAAGTAGGTATGAAAGTTTTTTGGGTGTTCATAGGGCTTACGACCTATCGTACGACTGGCTTAAGTGATCACTTTACACAACGTAACGTTCACCATTTCCACCCATGATTGACTACCACATCTATGTGTGATTAATTATGTGGATAAAATCCAGTATTGCGTTTGGATACACTCAAAATATTCTGTATTCCAGACTGTTTTATTATATCTTGTTGGTTATACAATACAGACAGAAAACCTTTAATTATAGTATACTTATATTAAAACACAAAGTAAAAAGAAAGCCTGTAGACACGGTGGAGGTCCGCCCGATCCAATAATGGAGACACGGCTACGATGCCACCACGGAGTCGTCTGTTATATCCTTTCTGTTCCTGTTCTCGCTGTCAGACATATTATGGAACTTCCATTGTTTTTAGGCGATGACGAGTTTATAGTTTGCCTAGAGAAGTAAGATTCCGCCAACAATTTGGTCGAGAGGCGAAACTTGTTTCGTAAACGGCTGGTTTGTACATATTTAATTAGGTGGGTGATAAAACTAGTGATTTTTAACTCCTGTGTGTCGGTGATGTAACGTAGGTCTACCTGTCATACAAAATATGAAATATCTACCTTATTTACGAAAGCTAAAACGTCACATTTTTAGTAATCATCAAATAGACATTTTCACACCAAAATTACTCAATTAAACTGTTAGGAATGTACGGATTTTTTAATTAAAAAATATTTATTCATTACTCTCGTATTTTCGGCCAGTGTGCAAGAGAGAGCAGAATATTGTACATCGCAGTTAAATCGAGCAAGAAAGAGCACGACAATACCACACATTTCATGTAGGACAGAGATGGCGGTTGCTTGGGTTTCGGCGAAAGCACAAACAATATAGAAAGAGTACGGTAGAGTCGGGTAACATGTGTTAGACAAAGACGGAGTGCAGGCGACCGAAGCGAGCTGGCGACCGCTTCGTTGTATTCAGTTGCCAATGAAACATCGGCGTAAGCGCACGCAAATTCGATTTGCCATAATTTTATAATAATTTACTTAAATAATGCAAATATGTATGTTTACCTTACATAATTATATAAAGGGACCTTTTAAAAGTCTTATCTGTATCATATTTATGAATATTTTATCACATATTAAAAACTATGCCGTTTTTTAATCAGGTAACGCTGTGTTACTCCACCGTCCCCAAAGTTTTTTTTTAGCATGTCTTTTAAGAGTTAATTATAATGTTTCTCATCGTATACCTTGTCTTGGATGCAGAATGAAATATGCAAAGCTTCTGTTATGTACTCGGGTCGGCCACCTTACCGAGAGTACAAAGGGGCGCGACTGAATGCAAGCGGCCAACTTAACAAAAAAATAAGAGGCGCGGCTTTAAAAGAGGAAAACACAAGCTCTCGCTCTCTCTTCCATTAGCTAGCGGGCAGTTAGCAGTGGGACTAGTTTAGGGCCGGTTGACACAACATATCTAAATATACTGAAGATAGTCGCAACACCTGATGTTATATTTGGTGTTCGTATCCTGGTATTGCGGTTACGCCATAGAAATTTTCCTTATAAATAGCGTAAAATTTCATTGTAATTCTTCAGACGTCATTCCATGCAAAAAAGGAATCGAATCACTCACCAACATTTCTCTTTTTCCATGGTTGCAAAAAACACAATTTTTCCCACATCTAACAGCTATAAAAACAAAACTACTCAATCATTATCGATATCATTAAAAGATCATCATCATCAGCATCAAATAATGGAATACATATTTTGCGTCAGTGGCACCATCAGTCGATAAAAGTGGTAGTTTTCACACATACTTCGCTTTCCAATACCCGAAGCACTGGAGCATTCTTACAATCTCCCAAAGGAAAACTTTTATAGTTTAATTCAGGCAGAAAGAAATTAGACACTTTTATTTAAAATAAATAAGGTGCTTTTGAAAATAAAGAGAAATTGTTTTACAAGAAAACATTTTATGGACTTAGCATCAAGTCTCTTGAAAAGCAGACACGAGGTAGACAAATGAAAGATGTAATGGAATTGTTTTTCTTTTGAATTAAATTTAAATGTTTTAGAAAGATGTTAACCGTCTCAGGCAAACGAAGCAGTCTGTTGAATTTGGAAATAGCACTTATTGCGAATTATTTATTTAAGGTTAAAAATAAACTTGCGTACGTGGAGTATATTTATCAATATTCTTAGTATTTTTTATGCCGAGCTCGGAACGCGAAATATAAGTAGACAACGTACTAAGTGCTTATGATGAGTTAGATACAGTGTGACATCTGTCAGATAAATTTAAAACTAGTGGCAGGAAAGCATGACGTAACGGACCGGCTGAGGGTTAACTCTCCATTTTGTAATCGCAAATTTCATCGCAGCTGTGTTTGATAAGTATTCTTATGTATGTAATTTTGTGTTCACGCCAGGTCCTTATTACAATTCCTCAATGTAATCACTTCCATTTGTCTTCCAGGAAAAAAAATGTGTACCTACTTGTTTACTACGTGAAAGATTTCAAAATGTCGTATGGGTAAAAAATACGTCTACTTGAAACCTGGCACAACGAAACAAAGCATCTAGAATGGCAATAAACTTGCCATATTCTACCTCGGTAGGTAGTTACTAGAGTCAGTTAGATTGTAGATTGGTGAAAAGTAGACAAAATCCCGTAATTGAGCAAGATGAAATACAGCCCTGTGCAAATTAATGTGGACATAGCTGTTTTTTATTTTTTCAATTGATTGAGCAACATTGTAGATTGACATTTTAAAAAAATATTGATTATTTTATTTGTATATATCTACTTTTATATGAGTAATTCCACCAACATGTTTCAAAATATCTACCAAAAAATATTAGACCTGCATTTTATATAAATAATAATAAAGGAAAACTACTCATAAATACAAAAGATAAAGATAATATAATTAACAATTCAGGTGTTTATAAACTGTCGTGTACAGATTGTACAGCGTTTTATATTGGAAAAACCTGTCGAAATTTCAATGTAAGAGTTAAAGAACATTTAAGATGTCTGAATAATCATGGTTTTTCTGAATTTTCAAATCATTTATTAGAAAATGATCACGGTTTCCATAAAAATTTAGGACTTTCTCCTTTACACATAAATAATTTTGGTCTGAAATTGAATAATTTAGAATCACTAGAAATTATTAAAGCATGTAATAGTTAACTAAATATTATTAATAATCAATTAAATTTAACGACTAGCCCAATTCTAATTTTTTTTTTCAATAATTGCGAGTAATCAAGAACTTCAGTAATAATATATTAAAAATAATTTTTCAAATAATTTAGAAAAACAAGAAACAAAAGACATTTCATTCTGATATTTTGACAGTTATAGAACACCCTGATGATGAAATGGTAATTTCTGAAACATGTTGGTGGAATTACTCATATAAAAGTAGATATATACAAATAAAATAATCAATATATATTTTTAAAAAAACTTTTTTTTCATATTCGCATAGATTTACACTATTAAAAGCTGGTAATGTCGCTTAGTATGATAGATACTCTTGCTACCAATGGGCGTGTCGTTGGTGAAGTTTTTTAGAGTAGTTCGATTTCGTAGTTGGTCAAGTTTTATATCGCATATAGTACGCCCTGTACTAAGTTCAAGAAATCTTTGTGTAATGCGATGGAACTATTTTGTGGCAGTTTGTATCAGTTTTGGGTGATCATATTATTAATAATAATACTTTCATAATAAATTGAATATAAATATGAAATCTTTTATTTACGATGTTAGCTGTGCAACTCAAGACATACAACATAAACTAGAATTGCTGTCAAGGGCAGTTCTTCATCAACGGATAAAAAATCTATGGTGGTAGTAAAGTAAATCAAAAAAAATTTTGAAGAATACCTACGCTTTCTTTGCACACATTTGTAATAGTTTTTTGAACATCGCGCATGCAATATCCAAATATTCAACACGTTGTTTTAATACCAAATTTAAAATCAATTAGAAAGACATTCAGAAAAATCAAATCAACGAAAAAATATTTGGCTGCTACCGGGATTCGAACCACGGATCTCCTCCTATCCGGGGCAGGCGCTTTAACCAATTACGCTTTAGCGGCCTCGTACATTTCCGTGAATATATCAACATTATCTGTAAGTCTCACATATTAATTGATCGACATTTAAGATTCATTTTTTAGAGCAATCCATTTTTTCTGGTACGGTAGGCACAAATTATTGTGTAACTGCCGCTAGGGGATGCCAGAATAAACCGTTTTATACTGTTGTATTTTGCTATTACTTTGTGGTTATTCATTATGAATATAATTAAACTAGTTAACTTAGTTTACACCACTAAAATTTATTTGGTAAAACCAACCGGTTATTGGGTATACCAAGTATTGGGTACCACCAAGTACAACCAAGTATTGGGTATACCCTGATGAAGGAACGTCGTTTCCGAAACCGGTTGGTTTTACCAAATAAATTTTAGTGGTGTAAACTAAGTTAACTAGTTTAATTATAAACCGTTTTAATTTATTTTTAATTTTCGGACACATTTGATACAACACACATGTATTATATTCAAGAACATATTCTTATTGTGAAGTTGCAATTTTCCGAAACAAAGTTCTATGAAATTTAAAATCAAATTGTTTAAAACAAATTTTCGAAAGGCATGTTCTTCACCTGTTTTTGCAGCTCTTGCTTGTGAGTAACGTGATTATTAATTTAATGTTAGTAACGTGATTATTAATTTTAATCAAAATAATGATCTAATCATGTCGGAAATGTCATTTTAATAATGTATAGTCACCCACTTTAGGTAAATGTTAAATGTTTCAGAGCTCGAGGTAGTCGGGAAGTATGTGAAAAATCAATTACAAGCTTCCACCGAAACTACAGACAAAGAGGGTCAAATAAAAGCATGTAAAAACAGATTTATAATAAGTAATTTTGTAAAAAATTAAGCAATAACAGCACCCGGATCACACGCAATTTTCGTAACACAATTTTCAAACTTGATAAGAATTGCTATTGGTTAAATATAAAAAATAAAGAGGCTGGTGTGAGACTGGGTCTAAACATGAACGTGAGTAAAACAAAGTTCATGGTGTTTAGTAGGCAAGATCACACGGGAGCACGCCTCACATTGAATGGGGCTGGTATAGAGAGAGTGACAATGTTTAAATACCTCGGAAGTATCCTAGCGGAAGACCTCGACCCAGAAACCGAAGTCAAATGCAGAATTGAAGCATCGCGAGCTGCTTTTAACAAAATGAGACAGATATTCTGCGATGACAATCTTAACCTGAAACTTCGACAGCGACGGAGTACGCTGTACGGAGTGGAATCGTGGACCTTCAAAGTGAGTAGCATGAACCGGCTGGAGGCGTTCGAAATGTGGATACATCGGAGAATGCTCCGGATACCCTGGACGGATATGGTCAGCAACACAAGAGTTCTTCAAAGAGCTAGAGTGAATAGAGAGTTGCTGACAAATATCAAAAGCCGAAAGGTATCGTATTTGGGTCATGTGCTCAGAGGAGAAAAATATAAATTGCTCCACCTGATTCTTATGGGCAAGATAGAGGGTCGTAGAGGTGTTGGACGGAGACAAATTTCCTGGCTCCGCAATATACGCGACTGGACGGGCATAAGAAGTGTTGGAGAGCTGTTTCGTGCTGCCCAGGACAGGGACGCTTTTTCTCGGGTGACAGTTAACGTTGGGGGACCTGACATGACACCAAAAGAAGAAGAAGATTGGTTAAATGTACCTCTGAAAACCGCCATCTTGACTTTTGATTTGTGAGTCTTGACTTCATGGTGCGAAAATATGCGCTTTTTTTGCGCCCTAAAATTTCACTCTCATTGTCCCTTAAGAAGTATAACTAAAAAAACAACAATTTACCATGTTTTCATGTATCTGTAAAAATAGTTATAAAAAGTTAACCCTCATTTCCACACTTCCCACCCTGTACCACGCACACAATGCGCGGCTGACGAGTCAAACCGATTATTTGATAAGGGATGAGCGCGCAGCGGGAGGGGTGGAAACTCACGCAGAATCGAAAGGGAGAACAAAAATACTGGATTGAGTCATTTGAATATGACAGATGACTTTTTGAGAGGATTTTATTTTTTCACCATTTATTTGGTCACCAAATAAAATTTTCGATCAATTCATGTACGTACTGTTTGCGGGCATTCTCCATAATATAAAATAATTGACCATGGAAAATCTTTTTCACATAATTGGGTTTTTCCATTTTACGATTCAAAACTTTTAGTAAATTAGTATTTTAAATCTTTACTAAGGATTTTCACCACTTTAACATTTTTTTAAAATAAGATAACATAAAAAATATATATATATAATTTTTTAACATGAATTTTTTTGTGATAAAAATGAAAATTATTTTCAAACTGATTTTAGGTGCACACAAAAAAATTATGCTACCTCGTGATCCTTGCATCATTTAACAAGAAAATATTTTTTTTATTTTATTTTTACTCAAGACATGATTATTGCCACCAGTTGCGCGTGTCGCGGAGAAAGACCCTTGTGGGACAGTACATAACTCCGCCATTTTGAAATTTTTAATATAACTTTTAGTGAATAACATTAACGGATGTATGCAGTATACAATGATAAAAAACGAATTTCGTATATGTAATAGTTAAGCCAAAAAAATTGAATCTGAATGCATTTTTGCTCCCTTTCTTTTAACTAGTAGCGTCTGCTTGTCGACTTGTCTGCTTGTCTGCCGAAAAACTTTGTATCGATTTTTAACCCTTTCACCGTGATCCAATCAAACTGAAACTTTGCAGGCAGACTAGTGGCGACAGTAAAAATGATCTAACAAATTTTCGTTTAAAAATATTGAATAATTACAGTATAATTATGGATTTTTCGAAATTTTAACGATTTTTATATTATTTTATTTTCGATCCCGACGCGTGGAGTAGGCGAGAAACCCGTTTCAATGAGAAAGGGAGTATAATAAAAACTTGGTTTTTATGGGTTAGTTTTTTATGGGTGCGATCCCTTAGGTTAACTGGGGACCTTGATAACTAAGGAAGTAAACAAACATTCATGTCAAGATGGTGTTGTTGTCATGTACCATCATAATGATCAAAATCGTTAATAAAATCGGTTACAAAATATCCGTCATTTGAGATTTGTATCTGTTTGCAGGATCTCTTGTATTGGCAGATAAATTTCTTGATTTCACTTTTTCCGTGGGAATCCATACGAATTATTTAAAAAAATATTTCAAACAATAAGTACATACCTACTTATGTTGAACTAATTATCAAATTGAAATTTCAGTAGCGGTTGATGCGACATTAATTGATACAGGTAGCAATTTGTGAAATTAAAATACTGGCCTACATTAGGCTACCCCTAACACTTATCACGCGATACAGTCTAATTTAAAATTATAACAACCTCCCCCCCTTACCCACCAAACATACAAACACCCTAAGTAAGGTCACCAAAAATACACGAACATTAATAGGTGACAGAAGAATGAAACAACGTTTTATCAATACGATAATTTAATTAATTAAATTATAATATTGATCTTGTAACCCGTTTTTGTTGTGTACGCTTAAAATTTACCTTGTCCTTGTGGAATTTTATAAGTATGGTTTTGAGGTACAATTGCCTCGGGTCAAGAACGTTAAATAGGAATAATCCAAGAATATGGTCCCGTTGTTCATGCAATGAAGTATTTCACTACATAATTTAATGTCCTGTTAATTTAATCTAACTAAAATAATCGTAATCTAAATTAAACAAACCAAACCTAATAACATAACCTAACCAAACCTAATAACCTAACCTAACCTCGTATATTGCCTATGAAATGTCAAAATATGCAGTGCATTTTTCGAAACTTTAAAGTGTAGTGTCTTATTTAATACTTACTTTTTAAACGTAAATTATCTTTTATTTTGTTATTAACACATTCAATAATATAGTGAAATAATCATTTTCGTTGTATGTGCAGTGGGACCATTATCTTGGATTTAGCCCGTTAAATATTCCAAACAAATCATCTGAAGGAAACATTCTAGATGCATTTTTGTGATTTTGTCAGCGGGGAAATGCAATTAATTTCGAGGTAACTATAATGAAAACGTCTATTGGACAAAGACAATTTAATTTCACTGCCCCGTTTGTTTTAAATAAGTTATCAAATTAAACTAAAGAAATTACAATACACAAACCTTTTAAACACCGAATTACAAATTTTATAAAAATATTAGGTAGAAGGTGTGCTGAAGAAGTGATCCGCCCTTGACCTCTAAATAGGCAAAATCTGCTTTATATAATTTCAAGTATACTCTAATATAGTATTCATTTTTGTATCTACTTATTTTATTATAATTTTTTATTTTTTGAATCCTATCTTTTGTATTTATTTTTGTATACAGGGTTATTTGTAAAACATTAAAAACCTCGCTGGACTATATTTTTACCTTGATTATGAGTCGAAAATGTTCAAGCTATCATGACCTAATATCAATAGTTATGGAGAATGCGAAATCAAAATTTGCATTTTTTTTTCAATATTTCTGACTTATTTTTTGTAAAACGTTGGACTATCATTACAGTTACTCATATCGATTACGAAAAATTCATTCATTATAATACAAGTTTAATAAAATGATATAAACCCTGAAAAATATCCAATTGGAATGTTTTCCAATTGCAATTCGAAGCTTTTTATTTTTTATTTGACTTGTATTAAAGGGAATGAATTTTTCATATTAGATATAGGTTACTGTAATGATAGCAAACTTTGATGTCGCATATCTTCTTAACTATTAGTATATTAGGTCATAATAGCTTGAACATTTTCGACTATTTCGACATTTTCGGTAGAGTCCTGTCAGGTTATTAATGTTTTCCAAATAACCCTGTTCACTTAAATGTCAATCTTAATCTTATATGTATTTTTTCTTTTCTTTTAGATTTACGTATTCTTACTATTGTATATATTACTAAATTCTTTCTGCTTTCTTTTTTACGTTTATACATCTTTACGATTGTAATTGTTACTATTACATAAATATCAAATGAGAATAACTGCCGCAGAACAGGTTCTACCTAGTGTGGCAGTTATTAGTAACTTATATTAAAACAAATGTAAAATAAACAATAAAATAAATAAAATTATATTGATCTACCTTTAACTTTACTCTTGGGTAGTTCGAGGGCCCTTGGACACGGGCCCTAACCTCATTTGGTATCATCCCTTATTCTTCTGTTCCTGCCTTTGCCAAGTTTCGCACCAGGGTTGAAGAAGTTGCCACTTGTCAGAGTCGGGCCGGGTAACTACAAGATCAACTCCATAATGAGATTTCTTTCTCCAACTACTCACTAACTCGACTTTTATTTCTCCTGTCTACGTCTGTGCGCGATATTGTAATAAGAAGAAGTTGTCCTTATTTATTTCAAGGAGGATCTTCCTTTTTACGATTGAGTGAAGGGTATAAAAAATAAAAATGCGCAAAGAAAGCCAAACAGCAGAATTGCCACGGCGAATATGAATTAACTGGATAGCCTTTGTCAAACTTAAGCGTGCCTTTGTCAAACTTAAGCGTAAAAGCCTTCGAATCGTGTATACTGTCAGTTTTTGGAATGGAGACAATCAGCCTATCAAAGAAAATAGTAGGAAACCTCAAATGCACGCAACGATCCATGAAGAGATCCTTGCTTGGTATTAACCTGAGAGATAGAATAAGAAATGATGAAATTAGGCGCAAAACAAAAAAATGAAGGCTGAAAAAGAAGAAGAAGATAAAAGCAAAAGCGAAATATATTTTTATTTTGTTTTACTTATCACATTATAATATATTTTTATATGTCTAACAATATAAAGTTACATTTTCCTTTCGTTATTATCGCCCCATCAAAGTTGAAAACTTGTATATGGGAAGCAGAAGTACAAGTATATTTTTAAATAATACAGTTATGTAACAAAATAAATATTTAATCAATAAATAAATATGCCACTGACTTGTTTCTAAAATAAGTACAAAAAACTTGTCAGTACTCCAGTAAATTTCTCTGAAATCTATGAAACCTAGGTACGTCTTATAGAAATAAGCTTCTCAAAACAATTCTAACTCAGTTTTCCTTTAACATACGTGTATAAATAAATACTTATATTTTAAATATGGATATTTTTGTGTTTGATTCCAAAACAGATATTGGGTTTTGCTGGTTTTTTTTAAAGTGTGATTTGAAAACATAAATTTTAAGGGATAGAGCTATATTCTCTGTACACTCTCGAATTCATTACATTATAAATTAGAAATCCTCGGCGACTGCATTCTAAACATTTTTTTTAATTCTTTGATATTGCTGCCTTTGCTTTTATAATACTTAATTAATCCATCATAATTAATTAATCAAAATATTGTTTTTTTGCATATTTATATTTGGATATTTATAATTTAATTTTTTGGATATTAGGGTGTAAAATCAAAAAGGTATAAAAGCAGCCAGTCCTTGTTTGTATACACTTCATGTTTAATATCTGGCACAGTTAAAACGTGATAAATAAATTTAATAATATTGTCATCCCGTATCGTCCTATGGTGGCATATATGACAATGAGGGCAGAACCACCGCTTTCCCAGGACTGTTTTATAAGAAAAAGCTCATATATTGGTCCTGCTCATTCGCCACCAGATTGGCATTTTTTAAAGCTAAAGGCAGCCATGCCCCTCGGCTTTACAAAAACAGAACACGGCTACCATCTAAAATTTTCCCCCATTTTCCCGGCAGTTCACATCTTTATATCTTCAAAAATAAAGACCAAATACACATTTATGTACAGTAAACATAAAACAATTATAAAAGGAGTAAAAATAACGATGTATAAACACAAAATATATATAAAAAAATGGCATAAAGCATAGTTTGGATAAAGCATTAGGTATTAGGATAAAGCGCAGTGGTGTATAGGACAGTTTTCCTCACATACATTCAGCCCGCATTCAAGAAACATTCCTTTGACCGTATGTTTAGCTTTGTAACCTCAACTTTCTCCTTACATTCATATTTAAATCACGCCATTAAAATATAAAATAATTCAGTGAGTATGCGCGCCGTGAGTAATCTATCGTTACTATTCTGTGTCTTACTAATTATTTATATTATTTATCACTCCTCCCAAACACAAACCTATTCAGTTGTTTATGTCACACTCTTATGTGAGTTTTAAATTCTTTATTTCTTAAACATCTTTACAGTTCCAATATATACAAATCTCCTGAGTTAAGCATATTTATATTTATTTATTTATTTATTTATTTATTTAATGTTTTTAATAATAATAATAAAAAGGTTTTTCTTTTAAATCGATAATCTAAATAATACATCTTTGCCATCGCCGCCTATAATCTACCTCAAGCTTTTGATAAACAATCAAGAAGTCACCTCTACTGACAATCACAAATCTTTGTACCAAAAAGCTATTTCGTTCATTCAAATTGTTCTCGGAGTCCTTTGTTTTATTTCGTCCAATTTTCGATTTTAATCGTTCCCTTCAATATGACAAAAAGATACTTGTATCGAAGGGAGGAAGATCTAATAACGGCTCCAGACGATAATGGATTCCTTTGTGTTCATTTTTCCATCAGCGCCATTCCTGTAAAACAGGACAGTCCATTCCCCGCCACCCCGGGCCCGACGGAAGCGTTTATTATTTTTTGTTTATCAATTAACTACCAGCCGAGCCTCCGCCGAGGGTAGAGGGTGGTTGCGATGGGTCGCTACAGTGCAGCCACCATGGAAGTAACCAGATTAAATTGGGGCATTTTTATTTAATACAAGGGTCGGCGAAAAGCAAAAAAATCAGACCTTTGTTCACACTGAGGATAGACGCTAATCAAAATATCGTTTCTTAGTAGGAAGATCCGACAAAGAAGGGGATGGTTATGTAGGTAAATAAATGGCCATGCATCTTGTCACTCAAATTACCTAATTTTTAGGGTTGGAGTGTGTCAATATCCTTGCTATTACAAACATTACTACAACCTTAATTTGGTGTGTTGTGACCTCCTTAAAATGCCTCCAGGTCGATAAAGATCCTTTCGTATGCCAGAAAAAATTGATTACCGTTAACAACAAATCATCAATCAATTAAATATATCCGATAGACTCGTAAGAAGAATATTTTATCAGGGTCTGCGTTAACTGGGGTTAGTGAATCCGATCCCGAGCTAAAATTGTTATCCAGAATATTGGAATTATTTTTTTTAATTTTAAGGATTATGTAATCTTTGTTTGATCAATAATTCTGCATTTATAGAACAAGGCAAAAAAAAGAATAACATTTTTTTTTAATTACAAAGGTTACTACTGATCTCGGTTATTGAAGTTAAATTCATCACAAAATCACCCCTCCCAGACTTTCGAAAATCTTTGTATTGTGACGTCACTCTGAATCGAACCCTGCACAGCTGAAATGAGACTGACCACTGGGCTGCAATGATAAGATATTTAAATTAATTGTTTATGTACTAGTAAAAGCTGTACTATTAATTCATTACTGCCGATTTCACTGCCGGATCTCATCAAATTAAATTTCAAATAATGATAATTTTCCGATGCACTTAGCGGGAAAAGTCTCGCGAAACATACAAAATATTTGACGAGACATCCGAGACGCTCAACGGTAAAAAGTACCAGGGAAGCAGGGACGCAGAGGAGATAAAATAAAAAATTTAAATCCCCGTTAATTATTCCGCTTACTTTCACCTTGGCCGTGCTGTACCTCCCCGCCGCCCGCCCCGCGGCCGGCCGCAGCCTTCAAACACCTGTTGCTATGGGAACCGGTCCGGGCCGCGTTCATCCCGCCGGCAAGCTGCGCTCCTGGCGCCCCGCTTGGATGTGGAATACGTCACAATGTGCCCACGTCACAATAAAGGGGTTGTTGTTCAGAGGGTTACCTATTTCGTAAGTTTTTACGCGTATTAAATCACTTACATCACTCACAAATATTCCAAGCATGCTATAATGGAGGAAAACTATAATGTTTTTCCTTAACATGATTTTTTTATTTAATATGTATTGTCGCGAGACGTGGCTATGGAAAACAAATGAAAACTCGGGAAATTAATTAACTATTTATTAATAGTTATGTTAATGAATTGACGAAGTCATTGGATACGAACTAAATTTAAACACATGTCTAGAATTCACATCATTTCACAATTTATATCTTGTCCATGAACACTTTATCATCGCTTGCTTACGCTTTCAATTAAACTCCTTTCAACTATCGCACGTAAGTAGGTACTTGGCATAATATTTCGCTCGATTATTCACTACCGGTTGAAATGTGAAAACAAAAACATCCATCGCCGCGACACGGCTTTGGCTTTTATAGGAAATACGTTAGCTTTTCGAATCTTCGAGAACATTCTTTATATTTATATAGATTCCTTGAAATTTTAAGTGCCTACAAGAATGCTCCAATAGATTTCACATTATACCAGACATTTTTAGATTATTAATTTTTAGATTTTTATTTTTAGGAATTTGGAGAGTGCGCAATTCAATCCGGATTCTAAAATCTCGTAACAGTATGTAATATTGCAGAATGGTTTTAATTTGCAAATTTTTTAAATGACACAATATTTTTTATTTTGAGTTTTGAGAACAGAGTTACTGAATTTTGTCCAAGGAGGGAATTACTAATTAAGATAAATTATACAAGTCTCACAGGGACGAAGCAATTTGTATGGAAAACGTATATGAAAGTCTTTGTAGGGTGGCTGTTGGATGCAACTCTGCAATTGGATCAGAAACGTCGACTAGAAAGGTCGTTGAAACACTGCAGAAAATTCCAAACGACCGTGATAACCTAAGAACAGTTCTGAGATTTAATTACAATACTTTGAGCTTCTACTTTGATCCTAAAGTACTCCATGGAAGTCCATGACCGCAGTCATTCCAAATCGATCAACGAAGTGCTGTCAGAACAATGAAGGACGAATTGTAACTAGACACATATCTTTTGGTACAAGCTTCACCGATACGTTCCCTATTTCCTGCCCGCAAATCTTTATTGTATTCAGTTAAAAATTATCTGGCACTAGGGCATCCCTTTATTATAATTCTGTCTTGAGTATATTAAACTCAGATAATAAAGTAATTGCCTATATGTGAAGGGAATATTTGTTCTACGTTCCACTATTTATCAGTATTCGTATACCAAAGTGAACTTTCAGTGTGTAAAAAGTGCAAAACTTAAAAAAAGTAGAAACAATATTTGTACCCATAAAACTGTTATACAGCTCACTTTTTTTTAACTGTCATCAGAGAACCAGGCGATTCTACTACCCGTGACTTGATTATGGTCCTTTAAGGCTTGAATAATGAGGAGAAGAAGTTCTTTAATGAGCATGAAAACTTTAACTGCAATATCTCAAAACAATACTTTTTCAATTATCTAGTTCTAGAATTGAACCCCCGAATTAATTACTTTTACATAATGTTGAACAGTATTATATACTTATGTCAAAGTTTTATAATAAGGGCTGCATTTGTTATGATTTTCTTGAAACAGGTGAACGCTCTGTCACCTTTGAAAGGTCGTGACTAGTTATGGGTCCGCTCTGTACTCACTACTACAATGTAGCACTACACTACATTGAAGTGCACACTTCGCACATTTTGATGTGTAGTGCACACTACAAACTACAAACACCAAAGTTATTGAAAGTATAAACTTCAAATAGTACACTTCATTTCAAAGCGAACATTACAAAGTACATACACTTCAAAGTTATTGAAAGTATGAGAAACACATTTTAAATAGTGTATTTTTTACGTGAAATTTTTGGAAAGTTGATGTAGATATATGAAGAATTTTCTGGAATCTGTAACAACCCCCCCCCCCATGGTTTGAAAATTTTTTGGAATCGAACGAACAAATCTGTCTGGCGACCTTTTTTTTTTTTTAGGTCGCCAAATGTTACTTTGGAGAAACAAATACTTCATTTCATTGCTTCACTTCATTATTATTACAATTACTTCATTTCATTACTTCACTTCATTAATACTACAATTACTTCATTACTTCACTTCATTTACTTCACTTCATTTCGTAGTACTACAATTGCTTCACTTCAAGTAGTTTTTACTACAATTGTAGTGTACATTTTGTAGTCTTCAAACTGGTGAACGTGTGTGTGTTGTAGTCTTCATTTTGAAATGAAGTTTTTCCCTTCGCTAGTCGTGACGTCAAGGGTTCTTAATTTAAATACCTGCCATTGTGATTGCTAGTCGTGTCTGCGAATCAATATTGGCTAGACATTTTGGAATCGCAACTTAATTAAGCACGGTCCAGTCAAACAATTGTTTAGCAATAGTGAAAAGCTTTAGAAAAATTATGAACTGTAAGCTTTACTTTTATCTTGTGCTATGTACCTGTTTTAACCCACTAGAGATAGGGAGATGTAGTTGCAGAGATAGAGTGAAAGTCAATGTTGGGGGTACCTGACAGGACACTAGGAGAAGAAGAAGACGCACAGTTTCAGAGCTTTTAATGTGTGAACAGACTATATTAATCTCGTAACCAAATAAAAACCTTGTACCATGGTGGATAAATATTTTATTCACTACCCATGAACGTCGAATTGCGAGCAACCGTTAGATAAGAAATGATAATTGAACTAAATAATGTGAAAATTTTCCATAAACAACTAAAAATACTTGTGTTGGGGAGGAGATAAATTTTTCAACTAATCGATGTGTCAATAGTTAATATATGTAGGTACATAATTTTATTTTATTTTTATTAATGTTCCCTTACATCAGCATACTACTACTGTCTGGTCTAGGGACGTTATTTTTTTTTAATATGCTGTTTGTTTTAATGTTCTAATTATTTACCAAATGTATTTTTGTATTTAACATTAATATTTTGTAATTTTTATGTAAATATTAATTAATTAATAAATCATATATCCTAAAAAAATAAAAATAAAAGAAGAGGATGATTGGCGATCTTTGGGAGGGACTTGCATCCAGCATTGGAAATATCTGGAAGCCGGTAGAATGTGCGAAACCAGAAGCTTAGAAAAATCGGGTCTTTATAAATTACGTCGTGGTCGCGGAGTCCGGTGAGTTTTTGTTGTGACAGCTGCGAAAACGAAAAAGGAAAAAGAAATCCCTGCAATATGTTACGATACTATTGAATGATGGAGAACGGCCTATAATAATCTAGGGTGATCTACAAACTTTGGGGAGTGTCTAGAAATGCCTGATACAACCGAGAAGCAACGAGAACCTTCTTCTAAACACTATAATAATTAAGAAAGTACGAAAATACCAGCATTTTCGGATATAAATAAGGAATCAGGCCGCGTCGCAAGTTTAGTTTGACAGTTCGGATCAGTACGCGAGCCGCGAGACGACGCCCAGCATGGCCAGTAAATTGCGAAGCGACATTTAACGAGCGAAATAATCAAGCAAAGTACCTAAGAATGTTCTTAGGTTTTCACGGCCACTCAGAATCTTCACGTTTGTGTTTACTGGGGTATTATGCCGTGTTGTTACGACCTTTCGGGCCGACGTTTCGGATCCCATTGCAGGGTCCATCATCAGGGCTGATGTGTTGTCTTGAATGTTGGTGTTGTGGTTAAGTATAGGCTTGCAATACCGTGCCGAAGTCATGATGTGTTGTATTGTGTTGTATGTATGATTCATCTGTTGTCTGATCACTATCTCTGCGGAGTCTGCGACGAGAATGACTTTGAAGCGCCGGATACCAAGATGTTTTTAATTTGAGACCATCATCTCTATTAATGTTTATCGGATGCTTGTAGATTTCTAGTGCTTCCTTGATAAGACGCGCATGGTGACTCTTAGGCTTTCCAAGGATTTTCGGTTCGAATGCAAAATGATGGCCGGTATCCAGAAAATGCTCAGCCAGTGCTGATTTGCATGCCCGTTTGTGCTCGTTGACCCTTTTGGAAATGGTACTGCGATAAAGTATACGTGGGGCAAACGGCGCGTACCATTTCCAAAAGGGTCAACGAGCACAAACGGGCATGCAAACTCGGTCATCCAGAAAAATCAGCACTGGCTGAGCATTTTCTGGATACCGGCCATCATTTTGCATTCGAACCGAAAATCCTTGG
Source organism: Agrypnia vestita (assembly GCA_016648135.1). Lineage (NCBI taxonomy): Eukaryota > Metazoa > Arthropoda > Insecta > Trichoptera > Phryganeidae > Agrypnia > Agrypnia vestita. The sequence continues at coordinate 54,570 of JADDOH010011912.1, forward strand.
AAAGCCTAAGAGTCACCATGCGCGTCTTATCAAGGAAGCACTAGAAATCTACAAGCATCCGATAAACATTAATAGAGATGATGGTCTCAAATTAAAAACATCTTGGTATCCGGCGCTTCAAAGTCATTCTCGTCGCAGACTCCGCAGAGATAGTGATCAGACAACAGATGAATCATACATACAACACAATACAACACATCGTGACTTCGGCACGGTATTGCAAGCCGATACTTAACCACAACACCAACATTCAAGACAACATATCAGCCCTGATGATGGACCCTGCAATGGGATCCGAAACGTCGGCCCGAAAGGTCGTAACAACACGGCATAATACCCCAGTAAACACAAACGTGAAGAAGCAAAGTACCTAACTGGCATTGAAAATAAGTGATAAAATGAAGAATTGAATGTTCTGCAAGGCATTCAGCGATAATAAAATGTTCATATACGAGTAATATATTGCGAAATAGTGTGGATGAAGGAATACCGTTTTCGTTAACTAACATTGTACATTGAATAATTAAATAATGATTGATTAATTAATCCCTAATTTATAGTGTTTTCATTTATTCCTCCAGTAGCCACGATACATTATTATATTTTTATTCGAGAATTACCTTCGTCCATGGATATATAAATAATAATTCTATTTATATTCACGGCATTGCCCGGGATTCAGGCTAAACAATTATTTAAAATAGATTTACAGAGTGGTGGGGGAAAGGGTTATTAGGTGGAGGAAAGAGGGGGCATTTTTACATTAAATGTTAATTACAAATGTTAACGCAAATGGAATTTGTTGTTTTCCTATTGTGGAATAATTGTCAAAAACTTTAAAAATGAAATAAATGCAGATCAAATTTGGGGTATAAAAGGCGAACACAGCATACGAAGGCAGCAATAACCCAAAAAATTGCTACTAATGCTTCTAAATAGAGTCATTGATTTTATGTATCTATCCCTTCCAAAAAAATATTTCCTATAAATTTATAGGCTTTAGTAATTAGTAATCCTCTATGATTGCATTAATTTTTTTTATATTGCAGCCTTTGCTTTTATACCCCACAAATGTTTTTATAAATAATCTCAAAAATTCTTTTGGGTAAATATAAATCGGACCAATGATATGTAATGATTTTTGAATCGTTTTAGATTATCCAACGTAAATATTTAAAGAAAACTTAATAATAGTTTAGGGGTTGTAAATTTGTAAAATGTAATAATTAAATTCATGTAGAAATAACATTGTTTGTTTTCCATCCATTTCAATGATCATCGCGAATAATCTGTACAGTCCAAAATCAATCAATAAAAAAATATATATTCCGAAATCTGTATGTGTCGCGATGTATGTAGGCGTATAACGTAATGTGTAGTAAGCATGTTAGAAGGGCACAAGGTAGCAAAAATAAATATTCATGGTCGGTATACTCTGATTTTTTTGGATCATTCTAGATTTACATGGTATAATTAAAATTTAATA
>JADDOH010011914.1:0-15651 GCA_016648135.1 Agrypnia vestita
AGCCTTAAACTAAAGTTGACAAATAATACAGATATATTTATTTATTAATAATTTCACCACAAAGTGAAAGCCTGACTTTGAAAGATGTATTCTTCAATAAATTTCTAGATAACATCTCAAATGTAAAGTATTTTTAAATTATGTACCGGCAACGGTTGAGCCGCCGAGCAGCGTCGCGTCGAACCGTAGACAGTTGACCATCGTCCCGATGTTTAGATAGAACGTCCGCGACGTCCGCGTAACGAAGTTGACGCGTTAACTAGTTGACGAATTCAACTAGTTGATCGTCTCGTCGATGGACGGACGTGGACGGTCTCGTTTCGTCGACGGTAAATATGTCGACGACCCATCCCTAGTAAGTATGCATCCATCCTGATGAAGATACAGTAAAATCGAAACCGGTAGACGTAAAGTTACTCCAAGTAGTTCATACAAAGTTTAATTGATTAAAATTAATAAAATTGCTATCACAAGAAAAAGAGGTGAAAAACTGAATTGATTGTTTACAATGAAAGTGAATACTCTACCTATGAAGCTTCAAGCATATGGGATTACCATCGTCATCAGCTATTATGTAGATGTTTGATTCCTTGCCAACGCCTATTTGATTTCCAAAGGAAGCCACAACATTGCGCATAGCTAATGCCTTTAGCGCCAAATAATCGTAGCCAGAATTTGTTAATCTGAATCCATCATCTAAAAGAATTCACATAATATATATTTTTCACTGTAATTTGTTTAGTTTTTATGGTAACCGTTCGTCTCACTTTGTTTTTACTGGTGTTTGCATGGTTTTTTTTTATGGATTTTGCCGTGTTTGTGACCTATTTTAATCAAACAATTATTCTAAGAACACATTTAAAATAATGGAGGACAGATTTTCACAAGTAAAATCCGATAACTCCGAAAACTGGCGCATCAATGTTGGATTCAGTTTTCAGGAATGAATTTCTACATTGGGTACCATATAATATACACAAAACTTTTTCCCTGACATTATGGACACACTATACAAAAAACCGGCTTGTTTTGTAAAAAACGAATGAATGTCTAAATACACGAATTTGCCGTTACGTGTTACACGTCAGATGTCATGAAAAGACATCTGATGTGTAACACGTCACTTGCGAAAATAAGCGTTTTGGCAGCAGTTTAAAATCATGATTTTCAAAATCGTTTTTTAATGTTAATATACATTTTAAAAGAAAATCTTTTTCATAAACGTATTTTGTAAACCAATGTTACTATTAAAAAAAAATTAATTACTCTATTGCCTTGCTTTCCTCATTCTAGAACCCGCTGAATAAGAATTTTCTATATTAAATAACAGTCCTCTTGAAAACTTTATTGTGAAGCTCTTTTCCTCATTGATGTTGAGATCACATTAAGTCTGATCGTTTGGTACAACATCTATCACAGTGGTACAGTGCAAGCATAGTCAGATTTATATAAATATAAGAATGAAATCAAACGTTTTTAAAGTATTGTTAAAATATATGTATAGGAATCTAAGATATGTAAACATGCATCCTACAATGTTTTCCTCGTTCATAACTCAACAACTTCTGTTTACAAAGCTCCTTGAGGAGTTTGTGGACTCCACCGTGTCGCAGATTTGCAATAGAAGCAGCGAGAGCACCCGGAACAAGTTCGTGATTTTTCATGCCCATCTCAATCTACAACAATTAAAAAGAGTTGAGAAAAATAATGACTGAAATCTTTAACTTATGGTCGGCCAGAAACAAACGTACCGCTGTCAAGACTCTAAAATCTTCCTTCGACAAGTAACGTAAGATGGTGACATTCAATTTTCCCATTTTTGTGATTGTTTTCAGAACATATACCGGAGTGAATGTAAGGGTTTTGATAGAAAATCTAATACTGAAGAAAGATCACCCAGTATTACAAACGTCAACACGTGCCCACAGAATATAGACCAAAATAGAATGGCAACTGTTATTTGCAAAGTGACATCTTGCGACTATGGGAGATATTATTATTTATTTATATATTTGTCCTTTTTTTCTTTATTTATTTATTTATTTCAATTAAACGAATATTTAGACCGTATTCTGAAAATAGCAATATTGCTATTTCTGTATCTTGACAGTTATTGTATAACATTATAATGCTGTTAATTTTAACGTTTTAAGTTTGACAGGTTTGAAATTAACGAATTCAAATAATCAGATAAGCTCTAAAACGTAAACAAACGCTAAGTTATTCACATATTATGAATAACTTATTTTACTTTCGTTTATTTACGTTTTAGAGCTTTCTGATTGATTGAATTCATTAATTTCAAATCTGTCAAACTTAAAATGTCAAAATTAACTGCATTACAATGTTATAAAATAACTGTCAAGATACAGAAATAGCAATATTACAATTTTCAGAATACGGCTGTTTGTTTCTGAAAATGAAAATAAGGTTTAACAATAAAAGATGGTACATTTAATTAAAAATGTATTATCCGTCAATTCTATAATAAGAGTCAGAAAAAGAATTGGCAAAGAAAACTGACAATTATTTTTAAATTAGTCAATATTGTTACAGAATATTTTTTAAATTTTACACACTACCTTTCTGTAAAAGAAAAATCTCATGTTTAGAGCAGGAATATGTGATATGAAAAATAATGAACATAATTTCAGATTAAAATACATGATTTTGTTTTAAAAACAATGTTCATATTTAAAATTCATTCAATTCAAAAACATAGAATTAATATTTTTTTAAATACCAAAACTCGCAAAGAAAATAAAAATTCAATATTATATATTTTGTAATTATTAATATTTTAGAAAATAAAATGTAAAATTGATCGGTAAATAATTTACACCACAAGCTACCATTTTAATAGGTAAAGGAAATCAATGATTTGTGATGATTATACAAAATAAGATTACACTTCGTATTCATGTGGTAGTTAATTTTCATTGCCTGTTAATAATATTACTAATATTATTTAAGTGATGTGATAAAAAAATGTAACATTCAAATAATATATTTTTTAGATTCAGAATGATTGTTTTAAGTACAAATATACAAAGGAAAAATTCAACGAATATTGATTTAAAAAAAACATTGCAATAAATTCCTACCCAATTCGATATAAAATATTTGGGAGCAATTATAAATCATAAACTAAACTTTACATTGAACACAAAATATGTAACAAAAAATAGCAAAATGAATTTCACCCTTGGAAAGAATCAGAAGAGATCAAAACAGAATTGTGCAAAAATATATCATATAACGCAATAATTGTCCCCCGCATCAACTACTGCGGCAGTATACTATTTCTGGGTTGAAGAAGAATTGAAAAAATAACAATACTCGAAAAGAAAGCATTAAGAATTATACTAAAAATAAATCAATACACAAGAATTAAAGTGGTGCTAGAAAGTTTACCAATAATAGACAAATAATTAAATTTAATTCTATTTCTACTTATGTATAAAATTAATAATGGATACAACATCTTTGAAGTATTAAGAAAAAACAAACACAAACATGACACTGCACAAGAGAAGATGAAAAGATTACATTAAAAAAAAATCACAAATTTTAATCATGCACAGTGCTATATATAAAACTACTACTACAACGAAACTATACATAAAACTACCAGGGACATTAGAGATGTAAATAATATAACAACTTTAAGAGGAAACTAAAAAAATATGTGATACTTTAGTTAGAATAAAATTTTAAATAATTATATGTAATGCTGTATATATAAAGAAATATAAAATTATTATATTTCCTATTTAAAGAATAAATTTTTAAAATAATAAAAAAAGGTTAGGAATATCATCTAAATGATCAAAAGTGTGAAGATATGATAAACAGAGTACATTCTAATGGGTTGACAGTATTTTCAACGATTCTTACATACATATACATTACACATACATATACATTACACATACATAATAATTAATCTGGATACACAACAAAAAAAGTATTCTTTTCAATTGTCATTTTACACTTCAATGTTCAGAATAATTATTTTCAATTAAATAAGCGTATACAAGAACAGATATCAATAAGACATCATTTACAATGCATTGCAAATAATATAACCGGTCAGTAAGATCAAGCGGTTTGAAACTAAAAAAGTAGAACAAATGATTTAATATTTTTTATGCTTATAGCGTTAAAAACCACACATATTTTTTTTAAACGTCTAATGATTTCGATACTGTATTATATCTTCATCAGGACGATCGGACAATAACTTCCATAAGTTTAATTTGTAAGGAAAAAAGGCAAACAGTGTTAATGATCGCAAAATTATACGGCTTTCTCAAAATTCACAAAGGAAACAGCCCCATCAGATCAGCAGTATCCCAATGTAATGCAATTCCCCAACATTCAAAATAACTTCAATCATTACAAAAATATTAAATAACTCCAACGTATTTAAACCAAAGTATACAATTAAAATTTCATGTAGTCAATACCTTAAAAGATATTGAATGAAAAGTTAGTATCATTTGATATTGCAAGATCATTCATTAATGTTCCCATTCAGGAAAGCAAAACACTAATTTTAGATATACTAAAAACACCAGATTTGTCGGAAGGTCTAAATGATTTATCTCTTTTATAAAACCTTGTCTCAATCAAAATATAATAAAATAGTTATATTATGCTGTACCCATTGATAAACCTTATAAGCAAATATAAGGTTTATCGATGGGTGCATGTGAGGCAATCCAAATCCTTGCAATATTCAAAAAATTCTAAAACAAATAATTGAAAATCAATTTGATAAAGAAATTTATAACATCTAACGCCGATATCTCAAAACTGCATTTTTCACTTAAGACACTAAAGTACTCATGGTTCGATATTATTATGCACATTATTTTTACATTTCTAATAATATTTTACAAAGTCCACTGTCTGTGAAGCCTCTTTGTCGATGCTTACATCTGCATGGATTTTTAATAATGCTGCTACAGACCGGTTAGGCAGCAACGCTTTCTTCTTCTTCTTGATTTTAACCTTAAAAATAATACAATCTGTTAAATTTGACAACGCTGGAAAATGACAGATGAGTGTGTCCATTTTTAACTAAATTTTATTAACAATTAAATTAAATTAATGGGTATTAACAATTAAATTAAATTAACAAGTGTGGGAGAGTGTGTCCATCTTTAATTAAATTTTATTAACATAAACATACTTTAACTAAATTATTTATGAAATTACTTAGTTTAATATTTTAGTACTGTTATTTAAATTTATTTTATTAATGTTGTAAACATTTATTAATGTATGTATTGTGTATTAAAAAAAATACAACACAAGCAATCATTGTTTAAAAAAAATTTAGTTATAGATTATAGTTGTATATTCTTACCCTCATCTCCTTTGCTGGAGCTGGGTTCTGAGGATTCCATTGAGATATTCATCCGTCACACCAATATTCATCTCCTTGGACTTGAATCTGTAGACATAATAATTTTACTTATCATTTACACATGTCAGTGGGAAGTTCTGTTCTTTCTAAAACCAGCAGTGAAATAATAATAACTCTTAATTAATAATTGTATGCATGTTATACAAAGATAATGATGTAATAATAATTAACCATAATTTTTTTTTGTATTTTAATCATACGGAAAACTTGGACAAATGAGTCAACAGTATTGAGATTTTATGGGAAACATAGCCTGTAAATTTATAGGAAACAAGATTTTGGAAGGGATAAAATAATACATAAAATCTAGAATTCGGTTAATTTTAAATTAGTAATCCTCTGTGACTACATTCAAAACAATTTTTTGGATATTGCTGCCTTCGCTTTTATACCCTATGTAAATTAGTTTTCCTTTGTAAAATAACTTTTTCTAATAAACTTTCAAACACAATTATAATAAAACATTCCAAATATAATTAATATAAATATAAAATACAATCACTCACGCGTATTTTCGGTTTCAGTATGACAGTTCAAAAGGACGATAAAATATTTCGTTTTTGTAGCAAATATCCTTTGTGAAATGTCAATATTCAGTTTCATATCGAAACAAACATATTCTCAGAGGATGTCAATGTCGGAGGCGGTGACGTGGTAGCGGGATTGTAAAAAAATAAACAAGCAAAATCGCCACAAAATAAAGACATATTTGATATGAAAAATTAAAATGGCGTCGCCACGGCGTCGCAAATTGTGAACAGTGTAACCAATTTGAACATTTTGCGAAACCAACATTAATACCACTACAATAATTGTTAAAATAGTTGGCAAGGGTAGGTAAGTACTGACACCAAATTAGAACCGCCGAAAAATGAAATTTAAAAAAATTCCCATAAAAGAATTGATGCCATTATAACGGAATCGAAACTTTATGGATAGAGTGCGCAGGCCCTGCACGTGCCATCGAAAAGGAGCTGTCATATTACACCATAGAAGCGAAGACATATACAGACCATAAACAAAAACATCACCTGTCAAGTCAACATAACCGTATACTTTGGTAAGCGAAAATGGCCTTCCTCTCCATGAACATTAATCCTATTATTGAATGTTTGTTTACGAAACGCATTTCGTGATTGCAATAGATCATAACATATGAACGTGATCAGAAACCATAGGCAAAAGATGTAATAAAACCTATAGATTTTTGATAATGAGATGGACGAGTGTAAAGATGTCTTTGCTTTAAAATTTTGACACCGGTTTGACAGATGTACATTTTGCACGTGTTGTTTGTAAAGTTTTGTTAGGAATGGCTACTTTCCAGTTTAAAAAGATCGATTTAAAATCGTATCAAAAGACTGCGATTCCTTTGACTTCAGATAATATATATTGGAAAAAGTTAGATGTAAGTCATTCAAGTCCAGTGTTTACATTTTTTTTTTTTTATATATTACTTTTAAACGTACGAACTCTTTCTATTTGTGTTACCTATGTTCGTTTCAACACGAATGAATAATATTTTAATAAATGATAACATCTGTACGTTTTCATATTCATAATTTATGAAACAATACTTATCACAGATTTAACCTCCAAGTTATTCGGAATGCAACACACAAAATGGCTTGCGAGTCTTCTCTTTTTGATGGTTTTCTGGGTTTATCTGCCGTGTGTCTCGCCTCTCTCGTTACTTACTCTAAGCATACTTCGGATTCCATTGCCTACGATGGGACACGTGAATGTTGAAACAAATTTCATTATTATTTTACATTTTATCTCGAAACTATTAAGCTGATATTGTTCACATTTTGCACACATCTAACTTATAATATTATCTAATAGAACTCAGATGGTTTGGGCATGTCGAGCGAATGAATGAGAAAAGAATGGTAAGAAAGACAGTTGACGGCGCTAGAAAGAGAGGGCGACCGCAGAACATGTGACATAACCAGATTAACCAGATGCTGGAAGGTGGTCCTGTTTGGAGCCTCAACAATCGTCGAGCTTGCGTGCGAAGATGTATGAATGTGGTTGAGGCGAGAGTTGTGCGTCAGGACAGAAGGGTAGCGCTCTATCCTCTTTGCATACTAGTTAGTGATGGTATTTTAACCGGTGACGCACTAACTGTTGTTTGAGATTTGTATCTGTGTCGGTGATTGGTAACTGATTTTATGCAATTTGACGGGCAACTATCGGTATTAGACAAGCCTTACATCTCAGTTACCCATATCGATACAATCAGAAATAAATCTTATATAACTGTACCGTGTGTAACCGATTAAAATAATGTTTAACCATCACTACATCCTACCCTCGCGGAGAAACAGCGTGATAGTGAGTACTTTTTTTTTTACAAATGATTTACAAGCATACAATTAATTTTTGATAAAATGCGCTGTTTGCTCATTATGAATTTTTAACATTGATTTTTTAAGGAAAAAATAAAAATAATTTTCAAATATCTCATTTGCACAATTTTTTTTTCGGTATCTACATCATACACATTACATCATTTAACTAAAAAAGAATGAACATTTTAATTTCACTCAAATCCTGGCGACACGATTGTCTCCACCAGATGCGCACGTTACGGAACAGAAGAATATTCCTCCGCCTTTTTCAAATTTTCAAAATAATTTGTTAGTGAAAAATATTAACCAATGTATGCCACAAAAAATGATAACAAAACAAATTTTATATCCGCAATAGTTATTTAAAAATGAATTTGGAGTTTTTTGATGCCTCAGGATGGTGTAACCTCTTAAGGGAATGCTAACTTTAGCAACAGCATGTTCAAGGTAGGCTTATATAGGTGATTTATCTTGAAAAAGGAAGATGATGACTTGAGGTTAATTAAGTTAGAAATAAAGGACATCGCATGTGCAAGAAGCTGGAGAGATTAAATTTAACGGATATTTAGGGAAGACGAATGCTTGCTTTTTGTCCCTAAACCACGTGGTTCCATTTTGAACTCATTCAAATCCTTCCCTCGGTATGCCAAAAGTCAAGCTTTTGCCTTGACTCCCTATCTCTCCTAAAGTGGAACATAACATTTTTTTCCTATTAATTCCAGAAGACACTTTGTGCTGTTTTCTCTTACCAAAACTACTTTAAAAATTATTGGGCACAAAATGAACAAGATTTATGTTTTATAACATAGCACTGCATAACAATTTGTATAAAAGAGCAAAGATTTTACACAAAAAACAAACAACAAAAAATATAAAGAAATAATACTAAAAAAAAAGATTATCAGGAAGAAAGCTCAGAAAAGATCTCATTCATTATTGTTTAAATTGGCGAAATATAGCAAATTATATCTGCTATGTAAAAAAGCTAAGAAGAGTTGCATCGTTTTTTGGTGCAGTTCTATCATGAATGATTATTTGTCCTTTGATTTCCATATCTCGTTGACATCATTTTGGATTTTGACTTTTGAAAACTCGCAGGAAAAACATTTTCAATAAGCCTCGTTGAGTTTATTGTGCAGTGTCATTTCAAATCAAACCACAATTCGATCTGTAATAACACGTTAAAAACAAAAAACAAAATTAAAAACAAACAAAATTCAAATAATTTTCACCGAGTAGTGTAGTGACGTGCGATCGATCTGAATCGAATCAATTTTGTTTTAAAACATTAGAACAATACCAACTATCACTGGCGGGGAAAATCCAATGTTGTTGTAGTTACCGGGTTCCTAATGTTTTTAACACATTGATAACTCTACAAGTCACATGTACATAGGCAGTGTGAGTATATAGCGTACCTAAAATACAAAAATTTAACCTAACTATGGAAATAAATATCTACATTCTGTTGAGTATTCTGTACTTTCGCCAAATAATATAAATGAAGAATTTCGGGCTAAATCCAAGATCATGGTCCCATTGCATATACAACGAAAATGAATATTTCACTATATTATTGAACGTGCTAATAACAAAATGAAAGATAATTTACGTTTAAATAGTAAGTATTAAATAAGATATTACACTTTAAAGTTTCGAAAAATGCACTGCACATTTTGACATTTCATAGTCAATATATGAGGTTAGGTTAGGTTATTAGGTTTGGTTAGGTTAGGTTAGGTTATTAGGTTTGGTTAGGTTAGGTTAGGTTATTATTTTTGGTTAGGTTAGGTTATTAGGTTTGGTTATGTTAGGTTATTAGGTTTGGTTAGGTTAGGTTATTACGTTTGGTTTGTTTAATTTAGATTATGATTATTTTAGTTGGATTAAATTAACAGAACATTAAATTATATAGTGAAATACTTATTTTCATTGTATGAACAACTGGACCATATTCTTGGATTATTCCGAATTTCGTAGCTCGGCTCTGATCTCCTCTGCTGTCACATAGCCTAGCATAACATTCTGCCTAATCTCTCCCCACCTTGATCAGGGCAAGTGGTTTATGGACGCTCCCTTATCTGTTTTAAATTATGTAATTTGTTTTGTTCTAGGCTCCTGTACTGGTTAAAGAATTCGGTGCCATAGATTACATAGATTTTTCACCCGTGGAGCCACATTATTTTGCTGTAACTTGTTCTGTCCGTGTCCAGGTAAGACGTCAATTTATTTCTAATTTAACTTTTATCCGTCGGCACTCTCACAGCCCACATATCTTTTTATGACTATTCAACATGACTACAATAAATTAGCACATATTTATAAAAAGCTATTTTTTATGCGTCCTGTCTGTCTGTCTGCATCAATGGAATGCAATTAGGGAAGTGAATATTCCTAAATCACAAATAAATATAATCCATAAGCATAGGGCCGGTAGCATCAATTAGATATTAATTGTTATAGATTTTTGCATTGTCTACCAATCAAACAAATCGTTTTTGTAAAAATCTATGATCTAAATTTAACTACACATTACTAGAAACCAAGTTGAAACAACTGGTCTTTAATGAAGCATTAAAGATGACTATCATTAAGAATTTTTATATTGTTAGTTCAATTCTTTGTTTATGTATTTTGATTGTAAAAACATTTGTACTTTTTTTTTATGCATTCATTCTTATTATATAAATTTTTAGGTTTACAATCCCATCACAAGGCAAGTAACTAGGAACCTGTCTAGGTTTAGAGAATGTGCCTATGGTGGATCCTTTCGATCAGACGGCAAGCTGATAATAGCCGGTGGGGAAGAAAATCTCGTGAGGCTTTTTGATGTACAATCTAAAAGTTTATTGAGATTATTTACTGGACATAAAGCACCCGTAAGTTCACACTGTACTTTACTTTGAATATATCATAATTGTACGATTAGTTGTATCACATTCTTATTATTGTAGTTATCATTGTGTTCCCTAAATCTTTTATCAGATAATCATAGACGATGTACACATTCATTTTTTAAAAATTTATTTCTCAAGTTAGTTAATAATACATATTGTATATTAACTAATATTTTACATTTTAGTCTAAATTTTTTTTACTACATTCTATATTTAATTATTAACACATATTTACATTTACACTATTATTTTAATCTATAATACAATTTCGTAGGTGCACCGGACATTTTTCACTCAAAAACAAACAACGGTAGCCAGTTTCTCAGATGACAAGACAGTTGCTGTTTGGGACATAGCGGGGGAAGAGAAGATTGCAACATTTGCAGAACATGGTGACTACGTGAGAGCCGGCTGTGTCAGTCCCGTCACCCCGGATATCTTGATGTCCGGTGGGTACGATGGCGCTGTTAAGATGTACGATATCAGAACTGGGAAATCAGTATTCTCTGTTGATCACGGATGCCCCGTTGAGTCAACGATATTCTTGCCAACCGGAGGACTTTTCCTGAGTTGTGGCGGAACTGAAATCAAAGTTTGGGACGCCTTTGCTGGAGGAAAATTGCTAGCCAGTATTTCTCAGCATCATAAAACCATAACTTGCTTACATTTGGCAAGTAACAATAAAAGGTTGTTATCGGGGTCTCTCGATAGACACGTCAAGATATATGACCTTACCACATTTAAAGTTGTACATAGTTTAGACTACCCTAATGCTATCTTGAGTTTAGCAATCCCAGATAACGATGAAACCTTGGTTGTGGGAATGGTCGACGGCTTGGTATCAATAAGAAGAAGAGACGAACATTTCAAAGTACCAGAAGAAGATAAAAAAAATAAATCTGTGTCCGAATACATCCCGGCTTACGTTGACGAAGTAGTGCCTCAACAAACCAAAGAAAAAAGCGCTAGACACGATGTTTACGTAAAGAAATTTCAATATTCAAAAGCTCTAGATGTTGTGATGGCAACATACGTGTGTACTAAAACTCCAGAAGTCACAGTTTCTTTAATCCAAGAATTAATCAGAAGAAGAGCTCTGCACAGCGCGCTTGCAGGCCGAGATGAAAAAAGTCTTTGTGCTATTTTGAAATTTTTGATTAAAAACATTGGTGATGGCCGATTTACCCTGACTCTGCTAGAAGTCGGCAGCATTCTGATAGACATTTATGAAGATAATGCAAACAGCTTTTCTCCGGGAGTTTTAAGATTCCTTAGAATATTAGAAGATCGTTTGAGAGAAGAGGTGGAATTGGCAAAAGACATGGCTTCCCTAGAAGGAATGTTTAGTCTTCTCTTAGCGGGTTCCTGTGTAGACGAAGACTCGGTTGTACATTCTGAACTCCCAACGTATCATAAACCTTCAGCAAAAGCCGAAAAGAACTTTGTTATAAATGTTTCATGAAATAATATATAATATTTTCATAAATTTATTTGTTTATATTATTGTTACAGTAAATCTGTATTTCTAATGAGTATATTTTCACTGGCATTTTAATGAAATTATATTTAAGGTCATTCTTATCATATCCAAGCAGATTTTCACCAATAGAAATTAATACAAACTAGTGAAAAATATTTTAACTGATATCTTACTAGTGAAATTATATTGGTTTCCGAACTGTATTCAAAATTGAATTTGACAGATCATAAACAATCATCAACAAAATAATATTTCAAGTACAGACTCACTAAAATTAAAAAGGTTACCATAAAATTTCTAAAAAGCTAATTAGAATATTTGAATCTCATTAAACTGGTAGACTATCCAGCTTGATAACCGACACGCTTAGATGACAAGATGTACGAGTGCGGATAAAGTGAGAGTTGTGTGTCAGGATTGAAGTGTGTGCTGTTCTCTCTACCTGCCCTGCCGAAAACACGTGTTCGTAACATAGTTAGAATCTTAAACAATCACATAATAATTGATAGTAATCTTATAATATAAACATCGCACAAGTTTATAAAATTTTGTTACATCTATTTTTGACATTTTAAAATTTTATTTATTAGAAAAAAATGCATTACCATTGGTCCCATATAATAAAAGAAGACAGATAATGACAGAATGAGATGATGATACCAAAGCTAATCTCTGTTTTACAGTAGAACCTCTAATTTGAAATTCAAGGGACCCAAATAAAACATTTTGAATTATGCGAAAGCACATTAATTCGAAATTCAAGGGGTAAAAAAAATCGCAATGCGACTGCGAAATTTGTAAAAAATCGTGAAACTCATGAAAAAGCTATTAATTTTGTGAAAAATGTTTGTATTTTTGAATATTTTAAGAAATTATTTCAAAAATGTAACATTTATCATGCTATCACTAAGATGGCAACATTTCTAATACTACAGTACCCCATATTGACATATTTGTTGTTCTCATTTGCGAAAAAATTCAAAATATTTTTAAAATTTAAAAAAATTCAAATAATGTGAACTAAAATTGCAAGGGGCTAAAAATTATTTAGAATTACTGGTGTTTTCGAATTATCCGGACTAATCTACTATGAAATTAACATTTTGGGACAGTGGGCTTGAAAAATTCTGAATCATGGCGAAGTTCGAATTATCGTGGTCTGAATTAACGGGATTTTACTGTACTAGGTTGGTACCATGTGTAGGTACTAAATTTTACTCCATGAAATTCTGTTACACATTTTGCTAAGATTACTCTAGTATTTAGGAGGAAATCAAGGTAAGATATTTTACACATCAAAATAAACACTTTTATAATAATTATTAAAATTTATTTGCAAAATTAAAAGCGGGTACAAAATACAGTAAAAAAACAATTGACATAAAAATATTACAATATATATTATTATATATATATATATGAAAACCATTATAATTCAACATGCATAATGTATAAAAGCGAAAGTTCTCAAAATCTCATATAAAATACACAAACAAACTTCATAAGAAAATTCTAAAAATTCATTACAGATTGTTAATAAATTACCATATTCCTTAGTGGTGAAAGAAATCACAATTCGAAGGCACAATACAAATGAAAGATTCTCATGTACAGTCCGGACACGTTCACAATTAAATATGTCCTTAGGTTTTCACGGTCGTTCAGAATCTTCTATGTATAGATTTCTGGGATATTCTGCCGTATATATGTGATCTCTCTGGCCAACATTTCGGATCCCATTGCAGGGTCCATCATCAGCCCTGATGATGGACCCTGCAATGGGATCCAAAACGTTGGCCAGAGAGGTCACATATACGCGGCAGAATGTCCCAGAAAACTATACACAGAAGATTCACAATTAAATATTCGTAAATAATTTGTGATGTCCATAACACAAGAAATGTCTTGAGATTCCTGATATTTCTCAAATCTAACGTAATGATGTTTTTTACAACCATATTCCTTAACAATACTTAATAAGAGCCAATGTGGATGACACCTTTTTACATACCCAACTCCAATTTTGTAAATTGTTATCAAACGTTATCAGTCGTGTTTGTGCGCTGCCCAAATTATAATCTAATTACGAAATACAATAATAAAATTGAATATAAATTTTGTGCTTTCCTATTTGTTAGTACATCACTTAAATCTAAATATTAGTCAAAGCTTTTTCAGTTCCACCTCGTGCATTCATTACGCAGAAGCAATTTTGTTGCGTACAGCGATTCAGTAAAAATAATCATTGTAACAATGATATAATACGCTTTATACAAAATTTGAAATGAAATAATAACATTGAATATTTATTTTAAATATATGTATCTATGTGGTTAAAATAATATGATTATGTATATAACAAACAAAACTTTCAACTTTGGTTAAACAAGTATTAAG
Organism: Agrypnia vestita; assembly: GCA_016648135.1. Lineage (NCBI taxonomy): Eukaryota > Metazoa > Arthropoda > Insecta > Trichoptera > Phryganeidae > Agrypnia > Agrypnia vestita. Next base: position 14,563 of record JADDOH010011914.1, read on the forward strand.
AATATGTAAAAATAATAGGTGAAAAGCTAGAAACAGTGTTCTGATTAATTAAATTGAATTGAATTGCTTTACTGTATAAAAAAAACATGATATACTGCCTTAATAAGACCGGGAAGACTAAAACGATTGTATGAGGTAAAATCCAATCTATATGATAAATATGACATCAGGTAAGCGCAATTTTTGATTCTGAAGTACCATATATTTTTTTATTACTATTAGTTTAGGAAGGAAAAGCACCATCGTTATAGGAAGTAATAGCATATGTATACAATATATCTTATGTAAGTATTACCATTGACAAATAAACAACACTGATCAAATTTAACTTAGCTAGGTGTTTAAATCCCACAAATATTGAGCTTCCAACTAGCAGATGACAAAAATACCAAATAAAACAGTCACAATGCAAAAAAAAAATTTCATACTTATTATTTGAAATTAATTTAAAATTTGTTATTATGAAGGTTTTCTTAACCTCCTCGGACTCAGTGTCGCCTATAGGAAACGAATCCTATAGGCGACATGTTGGAAAAAATCTCTCAGATCAGTGTTTGGCATTGTATCCTTTTAAAATTAGTTAAACTAACCATTAATAGATATTACTAGTGGTATGTTTAATCCCAAATTCGAAATATTTTAAGAAATGTAAAGTTGTTGTCGTTAAAGATGAATTAACGGACCGATTTTGATTATACTTTGAGTCCGAGGAGGTATAAAACACTTTTATCACTCAAGGAGTGTTGCTTATTTATCGTAACATGAGTATGAACATAACATTACACTTATTGTTGAGTGCTTCCATACGTTGGGTACCGCGGTGCGAAGTCGGATCTCCCATTTACAATCATATTTTGATGATCATTGGCATCGTGAATAGATCTTGCAGCAAACTGACCTTCTTGGAATGTCGGTTGAGCTAAAATAGCAATTTTCACATGTGAAAAACAATGTCAACAAGATTATATAAGAATAAGAATGCGTTAGAACTGTAATATTTTTACCTAACGTTGGGTAGAGTGTATTCCCTCCAGCGGGGGTCAGTGCCGGTTGTGTCTCACCATTTTGTTCGGGATTAAGAATTGCCGG